>BQNB010053100.1:0-33786 GCA_026074375.1 Tanacetum coccineum
TTTTCGCAACCCTTCTTTTAAGATCATCGGTTTTTTTTTCAAAAGGGACAACCTCATCAAGTTTGGTTTTCGGATTTTGAATAATAGGTTGAAAGTCACCGTTAGTAATAACATGCCAAAGATCTAGAACTTTTGATTTAATATATGTCTCGAATCTATTTTTCCAATAAATAAAACTATCGCTTTTAAAAAATGTTGGTCTTTACATAGATTGCCCTTCTGGATATTTTTCGGAATCCATAGAACGATCCAAGCTTTAAAATACAATATATTTTAAAAATATTGAGTAACCTGGTTCTGATACCAATTGTGGAAACTAGAAGGGGGGTTTGAATAGTTTACAAGTTCGTTTGCGTTTTCAAAGTTTGCTTTCAAAAATGTTTAGATTCGAGTTGTATGTTTAATCAACTAACAATATGAACCAACAATGTAACAATCTAAACTAAGACTAAATAACAATGATAATAATAATGAGAAGATAAGGAAAAGAACAATCAAACCAAGACGCTAAGATTTTATAGTGGTTCGGCTACGAAGCACCTCTTCGCCCTACTCCACTCCCCGAGTATCCTACTGGATATTTCACTATGTCAACAAGCTCCCTTTAGGTGGAGAAAACCGTTTACACATCGCTTATGTTATTTTCCGACACTAAGCTAAACGTCGAGTCCTAATCTTAGCTGGAACTAATCTGTAAAACCTAAAAATCTCAACAAGTGTAAAATTACCAAAATACCCCTAATGCAAGAAAATTCCATAAAAGCTTAAATAAACTTCATTTAAATGTTAGAAATTATGAAAATACAACATGTGACAATTATGAAATTTATGTAATATTAAAATACCTTATATTATATAAGAAAAATAATTAATAATTATGTATATATAAGTTATGCCGAAATTAAGTGTATTTAATTATGTATTTATTACAAATTAAAGTAAATTAAATATGGATAGTTACAAAATAAATATGGCAAGTTAAAAATCAGATTTAGCCCATTTAGAAAGCCCATAAAATCGGTCAAACCTACCTAATATATTTCTTTTATACACCTTATTTGTTAAAACCTAAAAACCATAATAACCGAAACCCTAAAATCAAGAGAGGCGGCACACAAAATTTTTCCAAGGGCAAGCACGAATTTTCTAAGGTGTTTTGGAGATCAAGGAAGGTGGGAAAAATAGTGGGAAGATTTTAGAGTGCTTGGTTCGATCGTGGTAATCGTTTGGTTCGAATTAACACAACCGAATTCTATAAATTCATCAAATCATCAAGAATCATCAAAGGTATTTTTGTATCTCATTTTTCATCATATTAATTCGTTCTATGCTTAAGAAAAATATTCATGCATGTTATATTGATTTTATAAATTAAAACATGTTCGAAACCCTAATTTTTAGCTAATTATGAAATCGGCATAAAAATTATTTGTACAATTGATTTTATATTTTTCCAAGGTTTTTTATATCATATATGACTCAGAAAAATTGTTGGAAAAATTTAGGAAGGATTCGAATAATTATTTGGGGTTTTTCTTTGTTTACCGATTTCGAATAAAAGGGAAAAGGAAAGAAATAAAATTAGGGTTAGGGTTTTGATAATTTTTCCAGGTTCTTTTAATGCTAATGATCGTATAAAAATTGGGAAATGTTTGGGGAAAAATTTAATTAGGGTTTTAGTGATTTATTTATAGATTTATTGATTAGGCCAAATTGGATTTTTAAACTACTAAGGGGGTGATTTGTAATTTCGGGGAGACTATGAGGTCTATTTTAATCATTTATTATATACTTTATTATAATCTGTATTAAAATAATTGGTGGGTATAAAATGTCTATTGTAGTATTTTGGATTAAAATGGTTAATTCATATAATAAGTAATTAGAAAATTAATTAATTAAAATAGAGGACTAAAATTGTAAATTCTGGAAAGTGGGAAGGTTTGGTTTAGTATTTAATGTATAAAGTATGAATTTTCTATTTGAATCTATAAGGACTTGTTTTGTAATTATGGATAATTAAAGATATTGTTTAAATAATTAATAAACAAAAAGGGCTAAATATGTAAATTGTATAAATTAAGGGTTTGACTTGTAAATATAGAAAATGGAAGGTATAATCTGAATAAAATGTGAAACTTTGATATTTACACTTTTAACCTTGAAAATTGTTGATTTTGTATATTAAACCCTAAAATATGGAAAGTTGTCATAAACTTGTAAGGTTGACATGTTAAGTCCCTAAACTATTCAAAATACTTAATAGAATCTCAAATGATGAATATTACTAATTTTGGAAAGTTACTAAAAATGGAAAGTTACTAAAAATGGAAAGTTACTAAAAATGGAAAGTTACTAAAAATGGAAAGTATAACTTAAATGAATGGTTTGTAATTCGAATTCATCATTTCTTTAGGTTCGGTCAAGAGGGAGTGATTTTGATATTCCTGTGGTATTTTTTTTGATTATTGCTTTGCTTCGGAATAAGTTACAGATATTTTGACCTTATCATTAAGGTTTCTCATGACATATTCCTCTTTATCTTTGATTACTTATATGATTTGCTTCATTTGCTCTGAGCCTTTATCCTTGGTCTCTTATATGATCTGCTTATTATGTTTCTATCTGAACCTCTGCTATGCTTCTTTGATATTTGAAACCTTTGCTATGATCCCTTTGAAATGAACTTTGATATAACTTTGCTTTGAACCCTTCAGTTTGAGACCCAAGCACTACTTGTTTCATAGCCTGAAGGTAAACATGGTCGTGTCATTGATTCACCTTTGGCATGACTCTTGTGTGGGTGAGTGATTTCTTAAGCGTCCCCATTTGTTATTTATGCGCATTTAGAAGAATTATTATTTGTTTAAGGGGCGTATGGATGCATCCTAGATTTGTTTTGTATTCGATGGGATTATGTCATTATTAATATATGTATATTTGGGTGAATGTGTTTGGTGCATTCCACGTCTTTCACAATTTTGGAGCTCGCGACTCATGTTACTATGATATGATTTCTGTTGGGCTTGTAATTGGACTTGATTTGATTTTCTGATTCATCTTACCTTACACTATGAATAACTTCTGATTTGTCTTACCTTATATTGTATTCCTTTGATCCATGTCTTGTGATATCATTTGCACCTTATATGTATCTTTTTGATTTTCCGTTATCTTTTGCGTTCGATTTATATATATCTGTTCCACTGAGCTTTGTAAGCTCGGCCGCATTTCTTTTCATGCGGTGGGTCTTCTAAGCTAGGAGCTTGGGGTTGGCTTTTAGGATATGAGTGCTGAGTGTGACTTTACCTAGAGGGATCTTAGGTTTTGATATATGATTGTTTTCTTTTGAGACATTTTATTTCGGTTATTTCGTTTGGATATGTCTGGTTTTTTCTTTTTTTTTGTGAGGTTTTAGTCCTTTGAGAAACTTATGTACCTTAAGTCATGTTGACTTATTTTCCTTTGGTTATTTATTTGAGACTTCCGCTGTTTATGCTTGTGTTATGATTATGTATGCCTTTGATGTCACACCATATTTGTAATACTTCTACCCTTTTGGGTCGGGGTGTTACAATTTATGGTATCAGAGCCAGGTTAATCATGACGAGGTCTTATGACCTTAGAGCTTAGGCTATGACCTGTGAGGATTGGGTAGAATAGGTTCTTCTGTGTAACTGTCTTCGGTAAATCTATCTTGGTTTGCGTTTGCTAATCGTTTTATCGATCGTTTCAGATGGTAATACCGTAGAACTCGGATGACGATGTTTCCTAACTTCGAGGCATGATTAATGCTGTTGTGGCCAATGCTCTCCCTAACTTACGGTGCTCTTGAGAACTCAGATTCTCAATGAAATCAGGAATGGTGCTGGAGTTAGTTGGTGGTGGTGGGGATGATGCTATACCCTGGGATTTCATGTTGGATCGTATGGTTAAACTAAGTTAAAGCCGCTTGCTTTCGGTCTCTGCACTCCTGCCAAGGCACGAAGACTGGATTACGCATTGTAGAAGTTTTTTCAAGTTTTTGGGTTGTCAGACAACTTCAGTACTCGTCTTGCTGGTTTAAATAGAGGGTGATGCACTGAGCTGGTGGAAAGCTCATTTGCGTACTCAGGTTGGAGGCGATGCTTTTGCCGATACTTGTACTTGGGTTGCTTTTCGTGAGATCTTTTACAACAGGTATTTTCCGGCATCTGAACAACAACGTTATGAGCGTGAGTATGGGTCGATATGTCAGCTGGATCGAGAGAATTCTGGGGAGTACATGGAGAGGTTCACTAGATTGGCTAGTTTCGTTGGAGCTACTGCTGGAGATGCCCAGAGGCAAGCTAGACATTTCAAGTGGGGGCTAAAGAAGTGGGTTTTGGACCGGGGACGTTAATTTCATGGATTATACGAATGTTGCACAAGTTGTGGCTGCGCCAAACATCGAGTTATTGCATGAGAGTGGAAATTCGAATAAGCGGGATAGAGATGGTAATCGGATTCAGAACAGGGGACAGGGCCAACAGGAGAACAAGGGTCGTTATGACCAGGGTCAGCATGAGTATAGGGGTCGTCAGGACCAGAGTGTTGAGCATCGGGGTCGTCAGGATCGGGGTTATGATTCGAAACGACAGGATTTTCGGGGTCAGGATCAGAGGTTTGCTGGTAGGAATAGGAATGACCGCCAGGGTCAGGGTAACTACAACCAGCGCCAGCACAGGAATCAGTCAACTCGGGATTTTAACCAGGGTCATACTTCAGGTTCTGCAGGTCAGAGGAGGTCTACTGAGACTTTGCCTCATCTACCTCTTTGTTTTTTATATACCTGTGGAAAGCCTCATCCGGGTGTTTGTTATAAGGCTACTGGGGGATGTTTTACTTGCGGGTCTACTCAACATAAGGTGAAGGATTGTCCCTGGAAGCAGAAGCAGAGTATGCCAGCGGATTTTGCTAGACTACCTCCTACTACAGGACGGGTTTATGCTACGACTCGTGATCAGGCGGCAAGACTTGAGGTACTATTACCGGTATTCTCTACATTGATGATCGTACTGTCTTCGTTTTATTTGATACTAGGGCTTCAAATTTCTTTTTTATCTACCACTTTGCTAAGAAACTTAATATGACTCCATTACACCATTAATTGAAACGTGTATCATTTTAACCCAAATGATGAAAACCATATGCTTATAGGACCATGATTATGTTAACTGCCCTAAAACGTTTTGTGATCGTGTTGTCCTCGAATTTACTTCCTATCATATGTTGACTCTTGATTGTGTTCTTGGCATGGGATTGGTGGCCATTCTCATCCGAGCTTCCATTGACTTGCTACTGCTAGGACTGTGATCTTTGGTAACGGTTCGCCAACCTGAATATGTTTTCATGGTTCCTCACCGCTTAAAGTCGTTAAGCTCATTTTTGCTATGAGGCACGTACTTGATTTCTCATGGGTGCCAAGGTTTTCTGGCTTCTGTTATGGACACATCTTTGGAGAGTCCTAATATTGAAAATCTTTTTGTTGTTCGTGAATTCGCTGATGTTTTTCCCGATGAACTTCCTGGACTTCCTCCGGATAGAGAGATTGAATTTGGCATTGAGTTAAATTCCCCGTGTTGAATATCTCATAAGGCTCTCGTTATCGTTGGCACATGTTGAATTGAAAGAGTTAAAGGAGCAGTTACAAGAGATGTTGAAGAATGGCTTTATTAGACCCAGTGTTTCGCCTTGGGGTGCACCGGTCATATTTGTTAAGAAGAAGGATGGGAGCATGCGCTTGTGTATTGATTACCGCGAACTCAACCGTATTACGATTCGTAACCGCTATCCTCTTTCGCAAATTGACGATTTGTTTGACCAACTGCAAGGGGCCAAATATTTTTCTAAGATTGATCTACGATCTAGTTATCACCAGCTTCGTGTGAGAGAGCAGGATATTTCTATGACTGCTTTTCGTACCCGTTATGGCCACTACGAGTTCTTGGTTATGCCCTTCAGTCTGACTAATGCTCCTGCCGCCCCCCCCCCCCCTGTTATGGATTGATGAACCGTATTTTCCACGAGTACCTTGATAAGTTCGTTATTGTTTTCATCGACGACATTCTTGTTTACTACAAGTCTGAAGAAGAAGCATGAGCGACATCTACGGTTTGTGTTGGAGTTTCTTAGACAGAAGAAGTTGTATGCGAAGTTTTCGAAGTGCGAGTTCTGGTTACAGGCAAGTCGCTTTCCTTGGTCATATTGTATCTGCAGACGGCATCATTATGGATCCATCAAAGGTTGAAGCTATCACCAAATGGCCTAGGACCTACTTCGTGATGGTCGGTGAGAAAGTTTCTCTGGGGCTTGCCTGGCTTTAACGGACGTTTTGTTGTGGGTTTCTCCCGTTTAGGCTTGTACCTATTACCAAACTACTGAGAAAGGGTGAGCGAAGTTGGGACAAGGAACAAAAACACCTTTTCGGGAGGTCTTGGTTGATCAAAATACTTAGATGTTAATTATTAGTTTTAGTGAGGGAAAGTAAAGAGAGGGGTTAATGAAACAAAAAGATGGAAAGATTAGATTAGGAAAAAGAAAAATGAACCTCCTCCCTCATGGAGAGCATGAGGGAGGTATTTATCAAGAAAAAGCTAACTATTCCTAGTTAACATAAAAGACCCCTGCGTAACACGCAGTGTCCAAAACTAATCCAATTCACGTGTAAGACGTCAGCTTCACTAAAAGTGAGGCTAACAGTTTGTGTAGATGGATGAGCGTTAGGAGATTTTTGAGGAATTGAAACGGAGATTGGTGTCTGCTCTGATATTGACTCTTCCATCAGGTTCTGGTGGTTTTCAGATATACAGTGATGCATCAAAGAAAGGTTTGGGTTGTGTTTTGATGCAACATGGGAAGGTGATCGTCTGCGCTTCAAGGCAACTGAAGCCTTATGAAGTAAATTATCCAACCCATGATCTTGAGTTAGCTGCGGTGGTTTTTGCATTGAAGATCTGGAGACATTATCTGTATGGTGAAGCCTGTGATATATTTACAGATCATAAGAGTCTCAAATATATTTTTACTCAGCGAGAAACTTAAAGTGGAGAACAGAGAAGATAGTTGGGTCTTCTAAAAGTTTATGACACTAACATCCAGTACCATCACCGGGCAATGCTAATGTTGGTTGCGACATTTCTTAGTCAGAAAATCTGGGACTGATAGCTTGTTTTAATTCCAATAATACTTCATGATGAGAGCGTTTGGATGTTGAGCTATGTGTATGTGGTTTGGTGGCTATTGGGCGAGTTGAGGATAAAGTCTAACTCAGCTACAGATCAAAGAAGTCAAAGGGATGACGGTGAGTTGTGGGTATTGTGCAGATGTTAGCGGTAAACATACTAAGTTCAGTGTTGATGATGACGGGTGTTGTGTGGTTTGAGTTAGGCTATGTGTTCCTAATGATCAGGCACTTCGCGAGAAGGTTATGACGGAAGCTCATAGTTCTCCATTTACTATTCATCCAGGTTCAACCAAAATGTACAGAGATTTGAAACAGTACTTTTGGTGGAATGGCATGAAGCAAGATGTGGCTACGTTTGTATCCAAATGTATGACTTGTCAGCAGGTCAAAATTGAACATCAGAGGGCTAGTGGTTTGTTACAGCCGTTGGAGATTCCTATGTGGAAATGGGATGAGATTTCCATGGATTTCGTTACTGGTTTGCCTACTACTCAGAAAAGACATGATGCGATTTGGGTGGTTGTTGATCGGCTAACCAAGTCTGCTCATTTCTTACCCATTCGGAAGAACTATGGTATTAGTAAGTTGGCGGAGATTTTTCGACAGGAAATCGTTAGACTGCATGGTACACCGACTTCTATTGTGTCCGACAGAGATCCGAAGTTTACGTCTCGTTTTTGGAAAGGATTACAGAAAGCTTGGGGAACTCGTCTTAAGTTCAGTACAGCATTTCATCCTCAAACCGATGGTCAGTCAGAGAGGACCATTCAGACTTTGGAAGATATGTTGAGGGCTTGTGCTTTGGAATGGACAGGTAGTTGGGATGAATATTTGTGCTTGGTGGAGTTTGCCTACAATAATAGTTGGCATGCTAGCATCAAGGCAGCACCTTTCGAGCTTTTGTATGGTAGAAAATGTCGAGCACCTATTTGCTGGGATGAAGTAGGTGAACGTTTGATTGAAGGTCCGGAGCTCATCGAGATTACTAATGAGAAAGTGGCTGTTGCTAAGGAGAAATTGAAAGAGGCTAGATCGCGACAGAAGAGTTATGCTGATAAGCATCGACGTGACTTAGAGTTTCAAGTTGGAGATCGTGTATTTCTGAAGGTTTCGCCATTCAGAGGAGTTAAACGTTTTGGGATCAAGGGCAAGCTCAGTCCTCGATTCATCGGTCCGTTTGAGATTTTGGAACGTATTGGAGAGGTTTCGTATCGTCTGGCGCTTCCTCCGCAGTTATCGCACGTTCACGATGTCTTTCATGTATCTCTTTTGAGGGGATACCATTATCATCCATTGCATGTCGCATCTTATCCTTTTGATCAGATTCAGCCTGATATGTCTTTGTCCGAGGAACCTGAATCCATTCTGGATCGGCAAGAGAGAGTCATGAGAAACAAAGTTATTCCTTTTGTGAAGATTCTTTGGAAGAATCACCCAGAGCGTGAGGCTACCTGGGAGACCGAAGAGTCTATGCGAGCTAGTTATCCTCATTTCTTTGTCTAGTTCGGTATGTTTTCGTTTCGTTCTCATTTCGTTTTCATTCCGGTTCATTTCAATTTTCGAGGACGAAATTTTTTTTTAGAGGGGAAGAAGTTGTAAAACCTAAAAATCTCAACAAGTGTAAAATTACCAAAATACCCCTAATGCAAGAAAATTACATAAAAGCATGCATAAATTTCATTTTAATCCTAGAAATTATAAAAATACAACATATGACAATTATGAAATTTTTGTAAGATTAAAATACCTTATATTATGTAAGAAAAATAATTAATATTTTTGTATATATATAATTAGCCGAATTATATGTATTTAATTAATTATACTTTACAAATTAATATAAAATGAATTAAGATAATTACAAATAAATTATGCAAGATTAAAATTCTGATTTATTTGTTTAAAAAGCCCCTAAACTCGGCATAATACCTATTATAACTCTTTTATATATTTTATTTTGTTTAAACCCTAAAAACAATAATACCCGAAAACCCTAAAAATCAAAAGAGGCGGCACCAAAATTTTTCCAGGGTTGAGACCATTTTTCTAAGGTGTTTTGAAGATCAAAGAAGGTGGGAAAAATAGTGGGAAGATTGTAGATTGCTTGGTTCGATCGTGGTAATTGTTTTGGGTTCGAATAACACAACCGAGTTCTATAAATTCATCAAATCATCAAGGATCATCAAGGGTATTTTTGTATCTCATTTTTCATCATTCTAATCCATAATATATGTAGGAAAAATATCCATGCATGTTATATTGATTGTATGAATTAAAACAAATTAGAAACCCTAATTTCGAAATAATTGTGAAATCAGCAAAATAATATTTGTACACTTGATTTTATATTTTTCTAAGGTTGTATATATCATATGTAACTCAGATAAATTGTTGGAAAAATTTAGAAGAGGATTCAAAAATTTGTTTGGGATTTATCTTTGTTGCCGAATTTCGAATAAAGGAAAAAAGGAAAGAAAAGTGTTAAAATAAATTAGGGTTAGGGTTTTGCTAATTTTTACAGGTTCATTTAATGCTAATGATTGGGTAATAATTGTGTTTATGGTTGGGAAAAATTAAATTAGGGTTTTGTGGATTTATTTTATTAGCCGATTTGGATTTAAAGTATAAGGGGGTGATTTGTAAATTCTGAAACTATGAGGCCTATTTTAAACATGTTATTATACTTATTATAATCTGTATAAAATAAGTTGGGGGTGTAAAATGTCATATTGATATTATTTTGGATTAAAATGGTTAATTACATATAATAAGTAATTAGAAATTAATTAATTAAAATAGAGGGACTGAAATTGTAAATTCTGAAAAGTGGAAGGTTTGGTTAGTATTTTATGTATAAAGTATGAATTTGGTCATTATTTGAATTATAAAGACTTGTTTTGAATTTATGGATAATTAAAGATATTTGTTTTATATAATTAATACCAAAAAGGCTAAATATGTAAATGTGTAAATTAAAGGGTTTGACTTGTAAATATAGATAATTGGAAAGGTATAATCTGAATAAATTGTGGAAATTTTTGATATTTTACACTTTTAACCTGAAAATTGTGTTGATTTTTTTATATTGAACCCTAAAGATAGGAAAGTTGTCATATTTAACCCTAAAATTGTTAGGTTGGACATGTTAGTCCCTAACTATTTCAAAATACTTATAGTATCTCAAATGATGAATATTACTAATTTTGGAAACTTACTAAAAATGTGAAACTACAAAAATGAAAGTTACTTAAAAATGGGAACAGTTACTAAAATGGAAAAAGTTTAACTTAAATGAATGAGGTTTGTAATTCGAATTTATCACTTTCTTAGGGTTATTTCGGTCTAGAGGGAGTGATTTTGATTTTCCTGTGGTGTTTTCTTTGATTTTGCTTTGACTTCGGAATAAGGTACAGATCTTCTGACCTTATTGTAAGGTTTTCTGTCATATTCCTCTCTATCTTTGATTACTTATGTGATTTGCTACATTTGCTCTGAGCTTTTATCTTGGTTCTCTTATATGATCTGTTATTATGTTCTATTTGAACCCTGCTATGCTACCTTTTATATTTGAACCTTTGGCATTGAACCTTTGCTATGATCCCTTCGAAATGAACTTTGATATGACTTTGCTTTAAACCCTTCAGTTTGAGACCCGAGCCACTATTTGTTTCCTAGCCATGAAGGTAAAATGGCCGTGTCATTGAAGTACCATTTGGCATGACTTATGTGTGGAGTGATGTGATTTCTCACACCGTCCCCATTTGATATTATATGCGTATTATGAAGATTATTATTTGTTTAAGGGGCGTATGGATGCCATCACCCACTAGATTTGTTTGTATTCAGATGGATTTATTGACATTATCGATTATATGTCATATTTGGTGACTGGACGTTTGGGTGCATTCAGTCCTTTCACATTTTGCGAGCTCGCGGACTCATGGTTAACTATTGATATGATTTGTTGGGCTTGGTAATTGGAATTGAATTTGATTTTTCTGATTCATCCTTTACCTTACACTATGAATTGACATTTGATTTGTCTTAACATTCATAGCCTTGTATTCCTTTTGATCTTGTCTTGTGATATCCTTTGCACACTTAATATAGTATCCTTTGATTTTCCGTTACTATTTTGCGTTCGATTTTATATATCTGTTTCACCTAGGCTTTTGTAAGCTCTGCGCATTTTCTTTTCTGCGACAGGTATCTAAGCTAGGAGCTGGGGTTGCTTTCGGGATATGAGTGCTGAGTGTGGACTTACCCTAGAGATCTTAGTTTTGATATATGATTTGTTACTTTTTAAGACATTCGTTATTTCGGTTATTTCGTTTGGATATGTCTGTCCTTTAAGAACTTATGTACCTTAAGTCATGTTGACTTATTTTCCTTTGGTTATTTATTTGAGACTTCCGCTGTTTATGCTTGTGTTATGATTATGTATGCCTTTGATGTCACACCATATTTGTAATACTTCTACCCTTTTGGGGTCGGGGCGTTACAGCTACAATGGCCCTTATTTATAGGTGAATAAGAGAGGGTCTTGAGCTCTTGTGTGTTTCTTGTGTGAGAGGATTTAGAGACCTTGATCCTAGCCTTCCATTCACTGTTGTGCTTGTTTAAATCAATCTCAGCCCTTGATTCGATTCCACATCACCATTTTCTAATCATTGGGCACGGATTGCCACCTTGTCAGTCCTTGACGTCACTGCTTGCATCATAATTGGCTTCTAGAAGAGGTACGGGTTAAGTTGGTGATATGGGTAAATGGGGAAGATGGGTGAACAGTAAATTTGCCCCCTTTTTTACTTGGCGGGAGTGTTTGGGACTGTACGGGGGAGGGTTGGGTTTTTTTTATATTATTTCAAATGTTTAAGGGGGGTGTTTGGTAGATGTAACAATTGTTAGGTTTATATGGTTTAAGGACTAACATGGTTAGTCCCTAAGGACTAACTATGTAATTCTTTTAACTGATTTGTTAATTACAGTTTTGGCTCTATACTTTAAATACTTGGCCGATTTCATTTATAGTTTTCGAAAAGGGCTTTTTAGTTTACAAGTTTTTAGGAAAAATGGTTAATGGGATTTTTGGCCCATTATTTTGGGTTGGGCTTTTCACACTCTTTTTCATTCCCGTGCTTGGTTTTGTCCTTTTTGCTTTATTTTTGTCCTTTTGTGCAATATCCGATATCTGGGAGACACAATACAAACGAATACAATGCATTTTTCTGTATTTATTGGCCATTATTGGTCTTTTTAGCTCGTTTTATTAGGTAAAAGGTATGTGTATTTAAGCACATACCAGTTAACATTATTTATAACTGTTATGAATGATACCTATGTCCTAAACTAGTTTATCATTTCTTGTAAGGTATAACGCACTATTTTTATAAAGCTGATGCCCTTTTTTAAATTGTGTAAGGGATATCTTTTTGCGAGTTTGAACCTGATTTTTATGGTGCTTTACTGCTGATTTTTGCGGGTATAAACAGTTTTTGGCTGCTGATTTAAGTGGTATTTAATGGGTGTTTGGCTACTGTTTTTCGGAGCTGCTTTAGGAGCTGATTTAAGTGGTGTATAAGTGGTAATATGAGCTTGGTTACAGTTACCTAGAGCTCACATCGAATATAAGGGTTAACATTATTTATACATGATTTAGTTCACTATAAGAGTCTATATTTTTGTGTTGAACCTTTATGTAAACTTATTGTTTCCACCTGGTTAACATTATTTATAACTGTTATGAATGATACATATGTCTTAAACTGATTAATTATTTTTTGTAAGGTATGATGCATTATTTTTATAAAAACTAATGCCCTTTTTTTAGTAATTAAATGTTAATGATTTTTTTCTTGATTACGTATGGTGATATAATATTCCAATTGTTAATCACAAAACTATTGCATTTTAGTTATTATTTCAATTATATCGTATTTTTTACTTGAAAAAAGCATTTTCATATAAATCACTAAAGCATTCATATGCCTAGAAAAGGATAATATTAATATTTTTTGCCACATCTCATAAAAACAAACATAGTTTTAAATGTATTAAAGAACATGCAAAAGTTACTTTAAAACGTAGAGTTACTTAAAAACAAGAACAATTTACTTCTAACAACTATTTTCGCTTTTAATGTTAATGGAAAAACTTTTAGATCCTAGTATACATCTTTCTGGATACATTTGCCTTGAAACTCTTATTCTAACCTTCATTGAAATTGCTGAACTTTTTATCTTCTTTTTCAACCAGAAGTCTACTTTGTTTATATCTAACATAAGCATCATTGCCAAGTACTTCATACAGAGACTACTTAATCGTTGTCCTTAACACCTGCAAAAAGCATCATTACCATGTACTTATTACGGATACTGCTTAAATGGATGCACTAAAATAAATAAAGAGATGCAGTAAAATATTCCTTAAATTTAACAAACAGATGCCTTAATGTATTCTCACATATGACTTAAATTAAACAAGAACATGCCTTGTACTAAACAAACATATGCATTAAACTGAACAAATAGATGCCTTAAATTTAACAAATAGATGCCTTAAATTTAACAAACAAATGGTTTTAATTTATTACATATGCCTTAAGATATTCACACATATGCCTTAAATAAACAAACAAATGCCTCAATGTATTCCCACATATGACTTAAACTAAACAAGCACATGCCTTATACTAAACGAACATATACATTAAACTGAACAAACATATGCACTCATCATTTCTTATTCTTCCCACTGTATGCTATGGGTCCCTTTCAGGAACATTTAAAACAAATTTTTTATTGAAATCCATATCAGGTCTATCACAATCACCTATATGAAACCAAACACCAGCAACTACTTGAGGACAATTCAATTATTTCTAGTCATTTTCATAAACAGCTGAACCAAACAGATGCTCTAATAGATTCTCTAAATCATTTAAAACAAATGCCCTAAATATTTTCCAGACTGTAGGAACTTGTATAATTCAGGTTAATATTTAACTATTCGTTTTCACTTATTATTATCTTAATTTTAAATGATATTACTTTTATAAGTAATTATGTAAATTCAATCGCGTAAGCTTAAATCATAAACAATATTAGACTATGATTAGTCTAGGTGTTCTAGACATTTTATTTTCTTATAGTCATATTTCATATGTACTATTGCTATTTTGCTATATTATGTAAACATTGTACGTTTTACATTTTACGCAAATTTAAACCTACATTTATAGGTTTTAACAATGTCTATGTACTCCGTTATACTTATAACTCATCTAATATACTTAATTAGGGTATATTGATAAGTTTTAACATTCTTATAAGCATAGTACTTTTATGTTACCCGACTTTAAGTTTCATGACTTAACGGCTTAACATTAGTAATTATCGGGACCAAATCAACACACACCTTAATAACTTCACAATGAAGCAAATCAACACACACCTCAATAACTTCATAACGAAGCAAATCAACACACACCTCAATAACTTCACAATGAAGCAAATCAACACACACCTCAATAACTTCATAATGAAGCAAATCAACACACACCTCAATAACTTCATAATGAAGCAAATCAACACACACCTTAATAACTTCACAATGAAGCAAATCAACACATACCTCAAGCTTAAGGTGGTGTGTATGTCTAGTCACAAGGCCACATGGCTTTGTTTAAGCCTACCAAGTCTTATATTAAGACACATAAGCATGCCACATATAAGCATATAAATTTCTAACTTCACCATTAAGATACTCTGCACATAAAAAAGAAATATCTCTTGTTTCTCTCCTCTCCCATCCGTACATAACATATTCACCACCACCATTGAAGTTTTAATTCAAGCTCCAAAATATACTATAAAGATGAAGACCTAGGTGTGTATTACATAGTCCAAGTATTGCTTTAAAATTTTCAAGGTTGATATAAAAGGCACACAAGATTAAAGGCTAAACTAGAAGGCTAAGTACAAGAACTCTCTAAAGTTATAACAAGTTTGGTTGAAGATTAAAGATTAAGTTGGTGGTTAGAAAACTTAGGATAGTGGTTCTTGTGTTTCCATCCAAAAATTTGTAAGACTATGTTTAGATTTCATGTTTTTCCTTTCCTTTTGATATACTACATACCCTGTGCAAGTTTTATAAGTAATATGACATTCTTATGTGTTGTACATACTTGTTAAATCATAAAAATGCAAGCTAAACAAGCTTTAGGTAATGGTGGTAAATTTTGTTTTAGACCAGTAGCAAACATTGAGATATTGTGGAAAATCAGTAGGTTTTGGGTATTAGGAATATTTGGATATAGCCCTATCCCTTATGATCATTTTGCCGGGTGGCTCGACCCGATACGATGTCGGATGAATTAGTTATAGTCGAAATAGCAAAGGTGCGCATATTTTGCACACCTGTAGTAAATGGCTATTATCTCCAGATTTTTGTACAGCGACCCCTAATTATGTAAAACGAAAAGTTGTAGAGGACTCAAATATCTAACCATGCTCACTGGTTTGAGCTTAATCGGAGTTACGGTTTGAAAATGACGGCCATCTCATCGGGACTGATGTTGGCTGTCCAAAAACAGCCATGATCTTTAATGATGTATCGACCATTTTGAACCATTTTCACTTATACCACTTCTATGTCACTCACGTTTTACCAAGAGTCCTTAACGAAACATAACGAACGTTTCCATAAAACATTTGTCTCGTTAATTACTCTTTCACATATAACTTATAAATACCAAGTACTATATTAATAGGGAATTTCATAATCATACGAGGCCTCTCTGGGGTGTCGTATCGATGAGTTGTGGATTTATGATTTAAAGTGTCCTAGCTCCTCATACCTTCACTACATGACCTCTAAATTATGATAGCCCAGACGATAGTATGATGTTATTTATAAAAGGCAAATAGCCAAACGAAACTTTAGGGATACTTCATTAATATAAACTTAAGAATCTATGTACAACATTATAATCAAAGTCAATAACTTTATATTATTGTACCTTATTCTAAGACACGATCACTATACTTTTGTAGGTCATCGTTAAAGCTCGTGATCTCGCAATACACTATCTATCGTTATAATCCACTACTGATCACTACGGTGAGTTCATAGCCCCAACTTTATTTAATTGTTTTATAAACTCTTTGGGGTGAGATACATGCTAAAACATCTATTTACGGACAATAAATTTCAAAATTGTATGCTTTCTTAAATATATTATTGCTTGTCTCTAAGTCCCTTCTTGCCATAAGTCCCCCCCCCACATCATGGACCATTAATCACTTGTGTGTGAACGCGAATATTATGGATAGGCCTATCGAGATTGACGAATCCCGTTTGTGTTAGCCAGATAGGTAACCAAACGTACTATATTTGTAACTCTAGGTATATGACAATTACCTACACGGGGCCATTATTATCCTATATATCATTATTGATATATACTGTCAGTTTTGAGTGCCATGAGCTTAGATGCAATAATATCTATTTATATGATGATTGTATTCGTTGCAATTATTACTATAACTCTGAAAACTTGATTGTCCATTACATAAACCTATGAATTCACTCAACTATTATGTTGACATTTTGGCATGTTTTATCTCAGGTCCTTAAGGTATAAACGAGCATACACTGAAGGCGCACATAAATGTTTTGAAGACCTTGCATAACATTATCATTCGATAAAGCTTTAAATTTTATTATGTACTACTTATGTACATTATGAAACTTGTGGAACCTTGTATCAAACTCTGATATTTTGTATTATTCGAATGATAATGTATTTCAAAACGTCTCATTTAGAGTCATTTTTTGTAACTTGTACTATGTGTCATGAAGTAATACCCTCGTCTAGCTTCCGCTGCTATTCAAAACTGGGGGTGTTACAGATTGGTACCAGAGCTACAGTTATAGAGAACCAGGTTGCATTTTATACCTAGACTATAACTACTATTTACAGTTAAACCGTTTCACTCATTATCGTCTTCACATTCCGTGTGCCATACCTATTCTTTGACACATCACTGTTTTTATTCATATAAATATTTAACTAACTACGAGCACGTATACCTTTTTGTAGACATCATGTCTGTACCCGCTTCTCCCGAACATGTTCCCGCTATACCCGATCAGTTACCAGTTGAAATACCTCTTGCAACAAACCCCCCAAATACGATAATGACTATCTTGATGTCGTCGATTATGATGACGAAGAGGAACCTTATGAAGATTTAGATGATGAGGAGGAGGATCCGAAAGAGGATCTCAAAATGGACTTAGATGAAGAGGAAGAGGATCATGAAATGGACGTAGATGATGAGGAGGAGGAACCACTTCCTGCATCCCCACCACCATTGTCTCCACTACGAACACCACCTCCTGTGTCAGATCCTCTTCTAATTCTGATATTCCTGTTACCACTACTACTACTGTGGGTAGACCTTTCAAAGGTCCATTGTCTACCTATGAGGTTGGTAGACCTTCCTCCGTAGCATCTGCCTCAGTCTTTTTTACAAGATACGAGCTAAACCAGTTGAGGCAGGACTTTGGCATACTTGGAAGTTGTGTTCAATCTTTGACACAGGGTATGGGTACCTATAGGACCGAGATTGTTGAAGCTCACAAAGAGGCTATTAGAGCTCAACGACGTCTAGATAAGTTCATTTGGTAGATGATTTTTGTTGTTGAGCGGGATATCCTCGAGCTGATGAATGGCTCAACAACCACGAGAGATAGATTGACCCTGCTTGAGCAAGATCAAGTAAAAAACCAAGAGGAGATTCAGAGGTTGAAGAACCGAGTGCAGTCAGCCAATATTTCTGCCACTTTAGCAGCAATGGATATGGATCGAATAGAGAAAACTCAAGATCAAGATGGTAAACAGATTCGGGAACTAAGACACCGACTGACCTCGGCAGAGATTAGGTTGGAGGTTGCTAGTGTTGACCGGTATAAACTTGAGTGTGAGTTGTATAGTGTACGAGCTCAAATTCACTCTATACAGCAAGAGTTATACTGGAGGGGATTCGAAGAAAATTGCCCTACCGAAAGTATCGATGTGTTGGCCACTTATGGAGATGCTGATCTACCAGAACTACAAGAACCATCTGACACGCAATAGACTAGTACCACAGTAATAGCTTATCTTTTGTAAGAATCATGTAATAGAATAGTAGTAGTTCTCTTTTGTAATTACTAATTAAGAGTCTTAGTTTGTAAAATTTTGAAGAAACTTGTAATAGGTTTTAATTTTGTAATCGATGTAATATGTATAGGATCAACTATAAATGAATGTAATTTTTCTTATATAATAATATTAATTTATGTTGTCTTGTGTTGTGATTATAATCTTTAATATTATTACTCTGTCATTTCCCGTCATGATCATGCCTATTATACAACTTCCTAATTATACCTACATCTTTTTTTATTAATAGAATCATGCCGCCAGAATGAGTAACGCCGCTATTGAACGAACGATCGCTGATAGAGTAGCTGCAGCACTTGCAGCAGAACGAACAGCCGCAGCTGCTAAAACTGTCGAAGTTACCAGAGTTGCCGCAACTGCTGAAACTACTAGAGCTGCCGTAACTGTCGGCGGTGCCGGAGTTTCTAATAATGCGGGGCCAGCTGCGGGTGCTAGAGGACCCAATGTTGTGGGACCAACTATAGGTGTTGTAGCAATGAATTCAGTACCTAAAGTCAGGGGTTGTTCGTATAAAGAATTCATGAGTTGTCAACCCACAAATTTCAAGGGTACTGAAGGAGCTGTGGGATTAACCCGCTGGTTTGAAAGATCAGAGTCAGTGTTTTTGATCAGCAAATGTGCTGAGAATGATAAAGTTAAATATGCCACTAGTACATTATTGGATGAAGCACTGTCATGGTGGAACTCTATAGCTCAACCTATCAGCATTGAGAATGCCTACAAAATTCATTGGGTTAAACTGAAAAAGATGATGATTAAACAGCACTGTCCTCGCAGTAAAGTACAAAAATTAGAAGTCGAACTCTGGAATCATATGGTTAAGGGAGTGGATATAACAACTTACAACTGCCGATTTTAAGAATTGGCAATACTATGTACAACCATGGTTCCAAACATAGAGAAGTTATTAGAAAGGTATGTTTGGGGACTCCCACAACCTATACAAGGAAATGTAACTTCTTTTGATCCGGCTACAATAGACTAGGCAATGCGAATGGCTCGTAGGCTAATGGATCAAGTTGTTCGAGCAGGAACTGTTTTGGTACATGACAAAAACCATAACCGCAACCACAACAACAACAACCCCAATAACAACAATAACAACAATAACAACAACAAAAACAACAACAAGAGAAGGTGGAATGATAATCGAAGGGGTGACAACAATCCTAATAACCAAAACGGGAATATCAACCACCATAACCAACAAAATCATAGGCAGGAGAACACCAGAGGCTATTCTACTGCTGATGCTGCCCCAGCTGGAGGAAGGGCTTATAAAGGAAACTTACCTTTATGCAACCGATGTAAACTACATCATACAGGCCCTTGCACCATAAAATGCAAGAACTGTCAAAAGGTGGGCCATCAAACGAAAGATTGTAAAGGAAAAGGGCCTACTTCTGGTGTAAACAGTCAACCCATATTAACTTGTTTTTGGTTTGGAGAACATGGACACTTCAAGAATCAATGCCCCCAAAACAATGGCCAACAACAATAGGGTAGAGCTCGTGGGAAAGTTTATGTCTTAAGTGGTAAGAATGCGCAGCAGGACCCGAACGTAGTTATGGGTATGTTTTTACTCAATAACCATTTTGCAAAATTTTTTGTTAGGATTAAAAGCCTTCTTGAAGTTACTACTGCTCAGGTTAGAGTTACTGCTGCTAAGTAAAACTTAATGCTGTTCATTAACTCTAATTAAAAATATGCTAAGTAGTTAGTACTGCTAGTTCATAGTTACAACTGCTAGTGTAACTTAGTACTGCTAGTGTATATTAGTACTGCTAGTTACTATTGCTAGTATATGTTAGTACTGCTAGACTAAAGTTAGTACTGGTGATGAAGATTGAAGAAAATATTCTAAGTAGTTACTACTGCTTGTACACAGTTAATGCTGCTGGTGTATAAGTTACTACTGCTTGTTAAGAGTTAATGCTGCTGGTACAAAGTTACAACTGCTAAAAGATTACAACTGCTGAAAGATAAAGATTGCTTGAAGATCAAGATTACTTACGTGATAAGTATGAGTTATTTATAGAATAGATCATAGTGAATATTCTAAGTTTTAGGAATATATTGTAAATCGACTAGGACTCCTTGGTGTATAAAAGGAGGTCATAGGGCTTAGAGTTTGATATCTAGAAATCTTTTATTTTGATATCATTATAGCTTGAAGGTTTTGTAACCCTAATACTAGGAGAGTATTCTTATTATTTGTAATAATAATATTGGAGCTTTTATTGTTGAAATTATATTGTTTTGTGTTACTGAAGAATTCTTCTTATATTAAAGATCAGATTCAGCATAATCTTTAGTATTATCAAACAAAGTTTCTTAAACTAAGTTGTGTTAGATTTATCTAGCATAACTAAACCTTAAACAAGCTTAAGGAATTTGATCATTAGAAGTTAACTGGGATTAACAAGTGGTATCAGAGCTTGTTTCTTTAAGAAACTTTGCTAAGAAGACATGGATCAAGACTTAGCACATATGGTGGCTGCATCAAAAGTGCCTATGCTCAAACCAGGTGAGTATGAGCTTTGGAGGATGAGGATGGAACAGTACATCTAGATGATTGATTATTCTCTATGGGAAGTCATAGAGAATGGTAATGCACCTCCAATAATAAAAGTTGTTGAAGGTGTTGAGACTATAATTGCTCCTGCAACTGTTAAAGAAAAGGCACAAAGGAGGTTAGAGTTGAAGGCAAGAAGTACTTTATTAATGGGCATCCCTAATGAACATCAATTAAAGTTTAACTCCATCAAAGATGCCAAGTCATTGCTGCAGGCTATTGAAAAAAGGTTTGGAGGGAATGTTGCTACTAAAAAGACTCAGAGGAATCTTCTAAAGCATCAGTATAAAATTTTTACTGCATCAAGCTTAGAGGTGTTAGATCAAACCTTTGATAGGCTTCAAAAGCTTATCACTTAGTTAGAGATTCATGGTGAAAGTATCTCACAAGAAGATGTGAATCAGAAATTCTTAAGAAGTCTGTCACCAGAATGGAACACACATACCATTGTGTGGAGGAACAAGCCTGAGATAGATACATTAAGCCTGGATGATCTTTACAACAACCTGAAGATCTATGAACCAGAGGTAAAATGAACATCAAGTTCAAGCACAAATACACAAAACATAGCCTTTGTGTCCTCAAACAGCACCATCAGTACAAATGGAGCAGTTAATACTGCTCATGATGCTACAACTGCTAGCACTCAAGCTACAACTGTTAACTCAACAACAATTGATAACTTGAGTGATGTTGTTATCTGTACTTTCTTTGTAAGTCAACCAAATAGTCCACAACTTGACAATGAGGACTTGTAACAAATTTATCTTGATGATTTAGAAGAAATGGATTTAAGGTGGCAGATGGCTATGCTAACAATAAGGGCAAGGAGATTCTTGAAGAACACTGGAAGGAAGTTTTCTATGAATGGTACTAAGACCATTGGGTTTGATAAGTCCAAGGTGGAGTGTTACAACTGCCACAAAAGGGGACACTTTGCAAGGGAGTGTAGGGCTCCAAGGAACCAAGAAAACAGGAATAGGGAGAACACAAGAAGGGTTGTGCCAGTAGAGACAACTACTTCTAATGCTTTGATGTCTTGTGATGGTTCTGGTTATGATTGGAGTGATCAAGCAGAAGAAGGTCCAACTAACTTTGCACTCATGGCTTACTCTTCTACAAGTTCTAACTCTGAGGTATCTACTGATTCAAACTGTTCATCATCTTGTTTAGAAAATGTTAAAATTCTTAAAGAACAAAATGAACAACTATTAAAAGAGTTAAGGACATCTAAGTTAAATGCTATTACCTATAAAATAGATTTAGAGTCTGTAGAAGCAAGACTTCTAGTTTATAAGAAAAATGAGTCTGTTTATAAGGAAGATATCAAGGTCTTAAAACGTGAGATTCATTTAAGAGAAGTAGCCATTACAGAACTTAGGAGGAAGTTGGAATTGTCTCAAAAACAAAAAGATGAAATTCAGCTAACAGTAGAAAAACTTGAGAATTCATCTAAAAGTTTAAGCAAACTAATAAACTATCAGATATTTGATAAGTACAAAACATGTTTAGGGTATAATGCTGTTCCACCTCCATATACAGGAAACTTTATGCCTCTAAAACCTGATTTGTCATTCTCTAGTCTAGAAGAGTTTGTGAATAAGCCTATAGTTAGTGAGCCTACAGTTAAGAAGCATGTAGTTGAGACTAGTGAAGCTAAGACTAGTAAAGCAAAGCCTAAGGTTGTTAGGAAGAATAATGGTGCTCTAATTTAGGATTGGGTGACTGATAGTGAGGAAAAAGATGTGCCTCAGGCTAAGATAGAGAAGAAAACTGTTAAACCTAGTTTTGCTAAAATAGAGTTTGTTAAATCTAAAGAGCAAGTAAAATCTCCTAGGAAAACAACTGTTAAACAAGGTAATCAAAATAGGTTGAACACACATATTCCTAGAGGAAACCAAAGAAACTGGAAGAATATGATGTCTCAAAAATTGGGAAGTAATTTTGAGATGATTAACAAAGCTTGCTATGTGTGTGGAAGTTTTGATCACCTGCAGTATGATTGTAATAACCATCAGAGACAGTTTAATAATAAAAAGATGGTAAAACCAGTGTGGAACTATTCTCAAAGGGTAAATCACCAGTATTTTTCTAGAAAGACTCACCCTAGTCCTAAAACGACCATGGTTCCAAAAGCAGTATTAATGAGGTCTGGCCTAGTATCACTTACTACTGCTAGACCAGTTAATACTGCTCAACCTAGAACAATAGTGAACAGTGCAAGACTGATATGTGTTTAATAACATATCATTTTTCCTTATTAAAATGAGCTTAAAAGATAAAGAATACTTGGAAAATGCATTGTATATTTGTGTTTTGTGATTTGTATTGTGCAGGTAACGGATGTATCTAAAATGGACAAAAACAAAGCAAAAAGGACAAAATTGAGCACGAGATTAGAAGAGTGTAAGAAATCAAAGCTAAAGGCGTATACATCTTTAAATGGGCCAACCCATACCCATTTAATGGTCCAGGTCAGCCCATTAAGATTGATACTATAAACCTTAAGCCTTTTATAAGCATTTTAATACAAAGTCCAAATCCATAATACCACTAAATCCATTTCCTGGCCCAATCTAATAAAAAGTCAAAGCCCAACACCAACCCGGCCAAAGTAAAAAGAATATACGAGTCAAAATTCACTGTTCATCACATTTTCCCTTGTTTTCACTTTTACATAGAGCACAACTAATTACCAGGGTAAACCCTACCCTTCACACACACGCTCCTTGCTTCTAGAAGTCCCCTGACACGTTTGACATTACCACTTTGCCACGTTGGCGATCCTAAAGCATATCATTGGGGGAATGGACGTGCTCATGATCCAAGGGTGGATTAGAGGTTGGTTACTAATCAAGGGCCAGGATTGATGGATTGGGGAGCGTCTCAAAGTCATAGAAGCTTCATCCCCTCCTTATAAATAGAGTGCAAATCACATAGAGGAATCCATCTAGGGTAGGAGTAGAGTAGTTTAGTAGCTTATTGTAGCTTATTGTAATTTTTAGCTTAATGTCATTTTATTAATGTAATTTCCTTTTATAAAAGCATTATAATCCTTTCCTTATTAATAAAAAGTTAATTTTTAGTAAATTGTGTTTTTAAATCTTGTTATGGTTTAGAAATGTTTAGAATTAAGCTAATAAGCTCAAAATAAGCTCATTACCTTATAGGCTATTGTTTATTTAGCTAAGCTTCACCAAAAGCTTAGCTGAATTAGTCATTTAATATTCATAACCTCAAAAAAGTCTTAATAAGCTATTTTGGATGATAAGCCAGAAATGGAAGGGCTTACGGGATTTACCAGCTTGTTTTCACCAAGCTGGAGCTTGTAGATCAACTTTAAAGAGCAATTTATGTCCTTGTTTAGAGCAAAGGACTAGGTATGTTCACTTTTATTTTTTAGCTTAATTTTCTATTTAGCTTATTTTTACTACTTATTGTCTGCTTATTGCTTCTTATTCTTTGCTTTTAATTGCTTATCCATGCTTATGTTGCCTAATGTTAGCTTAATTAACCTAGTTATCTGTTTAGAAGTAGTTAGAATATAGATATGCTAGTTTTAGATATTGCTACTGTTTCATTAACATTGAATATGCTTATAAGCTTTGCTTATCAGCCAGTGCTTATTTTGCCTAAGTTTTGGCTTAATCATCATTAAATATGCTTAGAACTTAATCTGTTTCATCAAATGAAGTCTTAATTTAGTCTGTTTTAAGCTTAAAAATGATTTTAAAAGTTTCAATGGGGTGTTTGGCACAAGCAGTCTTAACATAAGTTAAGACTGCTTGGATCATTTTTGGTCATTTAGTCAATTTAAATAAGCTCAAGGTTAGTCTAAGTAATAGTATTAATAAGCTTAGGATTAGTTTTATTTAATTTAGAAGTTTGTGTTATCAAAGATTTAAGTCTATCAGTCATTTCAGTTTTAAAATTGCTTATTTGATGAATGTTGTCAAATCTCTCCTTGAAGAATGTTTTTGTGTTAGAAAATGGTCTCAAATGCATATATTTTAACCTGTTTTGGTGTAGTAGATTTTGGATTAGTCTTTTGAGCATTTAGTTTAATATCAGTCAAGTAAAATTAGCTTGTTTAAGTCATTCTTAAGTGTCTGTGTTTGCAGATCATATAAGGCCTTATCCTTACTAAATAGTGAGTGATTTTGATTTAAATTAGCTTAATGTGGTCTGTTCTTAATCTGTTTCAAGTTTTCATTTAGTAGAAAGTATTTTTGAGTCTTAAATTTAAGTTGCAAAAAACCATTTTAGTTTAAAGAGTCTAAATCAAACAGTCATGTATGCAAACTGTCTTATGTTGAGTTTTTAGCTTATTTAGTGGTTTTATTAGCTTAAGTCTAATTTGAATTTGCTTATTGAGTCATGACCTTTATCTGTTGTGAGTTTTTAGCTGTTCATTTTGCTAATTGAGTCTGATTTTTAAGCTTCTAATCTGTCTTCAAAATCCAAAAAAGCCAAAAAATATTAGTTTAGTCTATCACTTTTAAGTCCTCTTTTCTAGCTTAATCTTTAAGTCAAATTACCAGATTCTAGATTATTTGTGTTTTTCATATACCAATCTAAATCTGTTTCCATGTTTTAGCTTTTTCCTTTTGCTTATTAGTTCATTAAGTTAGTTCAAAAAGTAGGAAAAAGTCCTCTTTAGTCCTTTTTAAGCAATCTGTCTATTTGCCTTTTGATGTGTTTCAGCTTATTTTGTTTGCTTAATTTCTGTCCCTAGTGCTCATTAGGTCTAGGTGTTAGTCTGTTTTAGCTTATTGAGTTTTCCATTTGGTTATTTAGTTAGAAATCTCCAAACAGTGTAGCCAAATTTGTCAAAATCCTTATTAAGCAAACTGTCAGTTTTAAACAGCTTTTTCTAGCTTATTTTTAGGCTTTGTCAAAAAAGTTCATTTATTAAAGTTACTAGTTTTTATTTATTTTCTAGCTTATTTGCAGGTCCAGGACTCGCACCTACGACCTCACCTTCACAACACCAATGCCTTAACCATCCTGCCCTTGGGACTTTTCTGTCATAAGGGTGGGTTTGGTTTCTTTTATTAATATTTTTATTTTAGCTTATTTGCTTATTTAATTTCCTTTTCAGCTTAATGCTTTTAGCTTTTGAGTCATTTGTCTTTGCAAACCTCATTTTTAGTGTCTAGTAATTTTATAATTTTTCTTAAAATTTTAGGATTAAGTTTAGTATTTTTAATTTCAAATTTCGTATTATTTAGTTTCAAAAATAGTTTTAATTAGATTAAAGATTTCAAAAAAATATTTTCTGTCTTTAAAAAATTATTTTAAAGCATTTAAGTTTAAAAATTTGCATTTTGAGTTTTTAGAGTTTTATTTTGTCTTATTTGGTTATTTAGTTTGTTTTAATTTTTTTAATTAATTTTTAATTACTTTTAAATGACGTTAAGTATTTAATTTGCCTTAATTTTTAGTTTAGCTTGCCTTTATGTGTTTTCCCTTTACGTTATTAGTTTTAGAATCCAAAATCAGGTTTTAATGAACATCAAGCTCGATTCGCGACATAAACGTGAATTTCCATTCACCTCTCACCGAGTGACGAACGATACCGAGTGATTACTTAATTATCTTTACTAAGACATAATTTGTATTGTTACTTTGCTTATGTATATGTTATTTTATAATTTATTATATATATATATTATGAGGGTGTTTTTGACGAATATTCAAAATGGCGTCGTTGCCGGGGTGTGGTTGTAAGCGATTAGTGTAGCGATTTTTATAGGATTTTTCGTGTTCGAGTCTTGAAGATCCTTTCCCCGTGAAAGTTTTCGTTTTATATATAAAAACCTAAAAATATTTTTTTTATTCTATTTTCCTTTTATATTTAAATATTAAAAATGACCGTTTGTTAATTGTCGTTTCAGCTCATCTTTAGTTAACAAACTATAAGAGAGGTATGAGGAGGGTGGATCCTACGAATTTCGATCCGAAAGGAGACGGTTTTTAAAACGCTTCACGCTTACCGGCTCCTCCGCTTCTTTGTGCGTTTTCTAGAGAGCTACCGTACACTTTTAACTATCGGTTACCAAAAATATTTTTCTTTCTTATTTTTATTATTTCTTTTCCTTATGTGTTATTTGAAAAATCTATAAATATTCTTCTTTATCCTCTTATTCGTTTAATTCTTATTCTCTTTACCTTCTTATCCGATAATTCTTCAACATGTCTTGGTTTTCAAGGTGCTCGTGGTGCCAATGTGAGTTTTGGAGACGAGTTTGTCCGTAACCCCGATCCCATTTCAAATGATGAAACACCCGATTTTTCCTACCCACCTTCACAGTCCAAACATCTTCGTTCGACCAATTTCATTGTTTTGGGTGTGGAGATCCATTAGAAGATGGTGTACGTTGTCAACGGTGTACTTGCAAGTGGTGTGGATATAAACTTAGAGAAGGATTTTGCTAGTTTTGCGCTTCAAGAGATGGAAATTCATCCATTGATGCTCCTAATTCGGACTCTTTCAATGATCCTCCAAACGTTTTCACCTACCCTCTACAACTCCAGTACGAGACATACTCGTGTGAGTTATGTGGGAATGATTCTCACTATGGTTATGATTGTCCACCACGGGTACCGCTTGTTTATGAGCAGGAACCGTGTTACAATCAAAATTTTGGTGATAATTATTATCCATAAAATTCACCTCCACAACAATATCTTTGTTGTCATAACTGTGGGGGTCCTCATGAGAATTTTTAGTGTCAACCGAAGAATCAAAACTTCTATGAGCCTAATTTTTGCTATAATTCTAAAAATTTCAGTTTTGACCAACCCTCGCAATATTCCATCGATCATCAGCCTCCAATAATTTAAGAAAACCTTAATCAGCAAAGGATGAATGAACTGCTTAACATGATGCAATCATTTTGTTAAAAGTTACTTCAACAAAAGCAGGCGGCTAATATCGATCAATTACCTCCTTAAGAAATGAGTATCCAAGATATGGAGGATCTGAAACAACAATATTTAGTTGAAATGCAAAGTATAAGTAATTAAATTCAGATTAAAGATTATCAAAATGAGAAAATAGATATTCGTTATAGAAGGGAATGTGAAATTATGATTGATGAGCTTACGAGAAAATTCAATAGAATTAGTATCAAAATTAATAAAAAGAAAGAGCTTCGGCAACTTGAGCAGGCGGCTAATCTTAGTACTTATACTACCGAGCCTTCGCGACATTTCAATTCTTTTTATGATGACGATGATTATAAGGAGAGTATTATTCCTTTGAATGAAATTGTTTCTCAAATTCCTCTGTCTATTGCAATCACAGCCGTCTTACCGATTATAAAGCCCGAGGACTCTCTAAGTATGGGGGATAAGCATCTTAGCACTATTCCTAAAAAGGAATCGGACGAAGTAATAAAGTCTAGTGTTGAGGACCTTGTTCCAATCCCAAGTGAGTCCGAGGATAGATCCAGGAGTGATAGTGAGTGTGATTTACCTTGGTGTGATGATTTATCTCCCATTAACATTCCTGAAGGAAAATCCATGACTTTCTTTAACCCTATCTTCGATTCAAATGATGATTTTACTTCTAGTGATGACGAGACACTATCCGATGAAGACGTTCCGAAAGATAATGTTAAAATTTACTCGAACCATCTTTTTAAATTCGATGACGAATATATCTCTAGTGACGTAAATCCTCTTTTTGATGAGATGTTAGAGGACATCGAGAGTAATGACTCTTATGTTTCTAACCTTGATGAGCCAGCTTTGCTAGTCACACCTCTTTTTGATTTTAATAAGGATGAATGTTTTGACCCAGAAGGCGAAAATGATGAGATCGATGCTTTTCTAGATACGGATATTTCTACGGATTTGAGAACGGTTATCACAATTCGGAGGGAGATATAATCTATCATGAGAGTTTGCTTATTAAGGACACTATTCCTCATCTCCCTCCTGAGGTGTTTTTAGATCGTGACCCAAGAAGCTTAGAAGATGAACATGATAAAGATGATTTGAAGAATATGGTCAAAGTTTTCAACCCCAAGATTTGGGAGATAATTTTTTTCCAACATATGTGAAATTACCCTTTGAGGACCGCCATTATCTTTCACTCACATATGTTATCCGAATTTATCTTCCTTATTTTATCTATCCGGTGGAATCTCCTTTTCTGTTCTCCTCCGGGAGTGAAGATATTATTTTTGACCCCGGCATCTCCGTTTTCATTTTTCTTCTCTAGAACCGGTGGCATCTCATCGGAGTGGAACTTTCATGAGCTTTAATGTTTATCCAAACATCTTGAATGAAAGTCCGATAGAGATTTGCCCTTCCACATGTTTCAACCCTAATATCACGATGATATAGGGAGAGTCAAGCTAGAGACTCGCACAAAAACAAGCGCTTCGTGGGTGGCAACACATGCTTATCCCTAGTAGTAGTATATTAGTATAATAGTTATGAATAAGTGTGATGTGTGGAGGCTCGCCTCTTCCATTCTCGTGTTTCGTGTTTTGTGTCCAGGATTGCCCCAGATTTTGAAGACGCTCGTGCTCGTGGTTTTATCCATCGTTCACTCGACCTTCAATCCTTAGCATGCTTATATATGGGAATCCAATATCCTAGATCTTATTGATTAACGTTTATCTATTAGCATAATTAATAAACGGCTTTAGATTTACGTAGAGACCCTTTTAAACATTGATGACAATGTTTAGTTCTAGTATGGGGGGATCTTTCAATTTGATCTTACTTGCATTTTCCTTGTCTTCATGTAACCCCGTTTTGCCACAAAAAATATGTGATTTTATGCAAAAAATTAAAAAATTAAAAAAATAAAATAAGTGTTTTGACACAAATGTTTGACTTTCCGATGGTGAGAATAAGAATAAATTTTGACTTGATCGAGCATGTTGCACTCTAACTTGCCCCTTAACTTATATAAATTTAAGCTTTTGCTAGTCTTTTATACAAGAAGCTTTAAAACGCGAATTCTAGCTTGAAAAAGCCAAGATTTTGCAAGTTTCCATAACAGACTTTAAATATGCAAAGCTTGATTTTATTAGACTAAGCATTTGCGGATCTTTTTATTAAAGATTTTAAATTTGTGAAGAACGAGAAATGATAGAGTTGAATATAAGTTGGATGCTAAGCAAGGATTAGTTGGAAATCTTAAGAGCTCATAAGTGTAATTTGTGGCTTTTCCTCCCCGAAGCTTCTAACCGGACTAATAATACGTGCTCTTTTCGGAAATTAGACAAGTTAGTGGTTTTATCACTTAAAAGTCCTTTTAAAATCAACATTTTTAGACTTTTTAGTCTTAGTTCAAATTTATATTTAAATTTTCCAAAAAGAATTTTTTTTCTATATATCGTGGTAATGTAAAGTGTTAAAAAAATGTGTATAATATTTATAATAATAATAATACCTTGTCAGATTACTGGATCATGGTCGGCTCACATACCGATGTGACAGTCTTCATATAAGGCAAGGTCCGAAGCCGAAATAAAACAACTGGATCATGGTCGGCTCGCATACCGATGTGACAGTTCGTTTAAAGGGTGGAGGTTATAAGTATAAGTGTAATATAAGTGATTTAATAAATATAGGGAAAATCTCTTTTTCTTAAATTTAAATATGCTTTTGAACTAAGACTATTTCGTTTTAAATTGTGGTTTTTCTAAATGAAGTATTTATTAACGGGAAGCCTAAGAGTTTTTGAACCGAAGGTGCATGAGTTCTGATACTATTCTCTATGGGGTGTCAAAATCCTGGTCACCTAAGCCAGTCTCGACTGGGATGTGCCGAGAAGAAAGTCGCTACAAGGAATGATCTCGCCTTAAAAATCATAATTCTTGGGTGGAACGTTTAGATGATCGAAATTTGAAATGAGCACATACACAATTATAAATAATTATCCATCGGGAGTGAAAAGTTAGTTTAGGCTTACACAAATTACAAATATGAGTAGTGTTAGCATCTTTACTTGTATTTAACAATGATTTTGTTTTTAAGCTTGGTTTGGGGCAGATGAAAAATCAAGGACGATGAATTTATCCTTTTGGATACTATTTATAAGTGCTTCTTGTTTCGTGATCCTAAAAGTTATAATTAAATATGAAAGTCGAACATATAGTCACTTGTGAAGAATAAAAATATATATATATAAAAGATGGTAAAACGGGGCGTTTCAAAACTATTGATTTTTTAATCCCCTTAGATGTGCACTTAGCTACTTTTCGAGGTGATTAGTCTAGGGAAGTTGAAAATTTTAGTTTTAAGCGTGTATTTATATCATTGCGTGAGGACACGACAATAGCTTAGTATAAGGGATTTTGGTATGTTCTTAAATACACATACCTTTTACCTAATAAAGCGAGCTAAAAAGACCAATAATGACCAAAAATTCATGAGAAATACATTGTATATGTTTGTATCGTGAATTGTGTCTAGCAGGTACGGATTTATCAAAAAAGGACAAAAACAAGGCCAAATTAGACAAAACCGAGCACGGGAATAGAATGAGCGCGAGAAAACGAAGCCGAAGGCGTATACATCTTTAAATGGACCAACCCGTACCCATTTAATGGGCCGGGCCAGCCCATTAAGATTTATACTATTAACCTAAGCCTAAATATATCCCAAATCCATTTATAAATCCTGATCTAATCCTTTAATAATCCAAGCCCAAATGAAGCCCAAGTCCAAGTCCTTACTGTTTATCTTTTTCCCCTTTTCCCTCCTAAAATTACACAGAGCAAACAAACACAGGGTACGGGTAATTCCAACTTCACCCACATGCATCAAATCCCTTCTAAAAGACACGTTTGACACGTTTACATCACATTTATCCACCCTGGCAATCCCAAGATCCCCTATTGGTTGAATATACGTGGAAGGGATCTAAGGGTTCTTATTGATGATTGAGAAGGTTGGATTTGATCTAAGGGCTTGGAATGAAGCAAGGGGACACTCCTCAGGGTCTAGAATCATCTTTTGACAGCTATAAATAGATGATGAAATCACCCAAGTTAGATTATCTAGAGTAGCTTAGGAGTAGGAGTAGTGTAGGTAGCTTAAGTTTAGGTTATTGTCTTTAAAATTCAGTGTAATTTCTTTTTAAAGCATTGTAACCTTTCAAGTTTTAATAAAATTCAAGTTTCTACAATTCTGTCTTTTAAATTCTGTTCTACTTAAATGCATTTTACTTAATAATGTTTTAAGAAGTTAATAAGCTCTTATAATCTAGTGTTACTCAGTTAAGCTTTCTCATAAGTTCAACTGAGTTTTCTGTTCATTAATTCACTTAAAAAAATCACCTCATCTTAATTTGGATGATAAGCCAGATTTGGATGGGCTTATTAGACTTTACTAGCTTGTGCAAACAAGCTAGAGCTTGTAGATAAGCTCTATTGAGCATAAGTCCTTGTTTAGAGCAAAGGACAAAGGTACTTTCCATTTCTCTATTTGAGCTTATTTGACTGTTTTGCTTGTTTTTTTTCTTAAATCCTGCTTATTTGTACTTAATTATGCTTAATCTGTCTTATTATAGCTTATTGCATTAGTTTATAACATTTCATAATCTGTTTTTCGCTTTTACTAAGTTTTACTAAAAACTGTTTAGAAAAACCAAAAAAATAGCTTATTAGTTTAGCTCATCATTTAGCGCTTATTCTTCTGAGGTTTTTGCTTATTTGTCATCATTTGTCATTAATCTTAATTTGTTTTCTTGTTTTAAACCTTTTGGTATCTGTTTTAGCTTAAAAGTTAGATTTAAAGTTTTTAAAGTGGTGTTTGGGATAAGAAATGTTAAAATGATAAAATAGAGTTAAGGTTGTTTTTGGTTCTCAAATTAGTTTCATAAGCTCTCATTTAGTTTGAATGCTAGTTAAAATTTAGTTTTGAAAGTTTTGAAGTTGCTTTATCTAATTATTCAAGTTTGGAAGGTTGTAGGCTGTTCAAATAACTTATTTTGTGAATGACTTAAAATGCTACTTGAAATATGGTTTTTGTGCTCAAAATTGGTTTAATATGCATCATAATGCATCTGTTTTGAGTAGTAGTTGTAGGAAAAACATTTTAAATGTTTTAGATCATAAATCAGTCAAGTAAAGTTTGATTTTAAAAAGTTTCTTATTACAGATCCATAGTGGTTAGGATATAGTTTAATTTTGATTAAATTTAGCTTATTGGAGTCGGATTTTCATCTGTTTTTAGTTTGTAGTGTGTCCAAAGTGTTTTTAGTCCTAAAATCTTGCTATAAAAGAGTAATTTTTCTTCAAAAAGCCAAATATAATAACTAGTGTAATATGCCATTTTAAATTCCACTTTTCTAGCTTATTTCTTACCCATTGTGCTTAATTCCTGCTTATTTGAGTCCCAAGTCCAGTTCTTGATCTGTTTTTGCTTTTTAGCTTTTACCTAGTGCTAATTAGTCTTAAATCCTAGCTTAAAAGTAGGCAAAAATCATTTAAAAGTGTCCCTAGAGTCTGCTATCTTATTGATTTTTTGATGCTTTTCAGCTTAATTTGTTAGCTAATTTTTAGTCTTGAGTGCTTATTAGGTTTAGGTGTTTATCTGTTTTCAGCGTATTTTTTTCTAAATGCTTATTGAGTCTTAAAGAGCAAACTGTTTTAGCTTATTATATATAAGTCTTAAAAACCAAAATTGTCACTAATTAGCTTTTTACTAGCTTAAAAATATGTTTTAGAAAAAGTTGCTTAATTAATGTTGCTTGTTTTTGCTTTTTCTATAACTGTTTTTTAAAAGAAAATCAAAAAAATTCAAAAA
>BQNB010053101.1:0-40184 GCA_026074375.1 Tanacetum coccineum
CATTCTATGATCCCAGTATGATAAATAAAGAAAGTCAAACTTATTAAAAAATGAGAAAATCCAAAAATATTAGTTGTAGTTAGTGTAAATTCAGAAAATGGTGAAAACGGGGCTTACATGTTTACTTCATAACATTGCGTGAGGACACACAATACCTTAGTTTGGGGGATTGGTATCTTCGATTTGATTGTTGTTGCCTGCAGCATTGTTACCACGTAAACCCGTTTTTACCACCAAAATACCAAAAAAATGAAAAAATTGAAAATTTTTCAAAAATATAATAAGTGTTTTGTCGCAGTTTTGCTTTTCTTTTGGGTAGAATAAGAATAATTTTTGACTTGATCGGGCGTGTTGAGCCCTAGCTAGTTCCTTTAGGCCAAGCTTTCACGAATTCTATTGCTTTGAATTTTAAAAATGTGAAGAACGAGAAATGATAGAGTTAAATATAAGTTTATGCGCTAAGCAAGATTCTTCTAAAAACTTATACGAGTAACTTGTGGTTTTCTCTCCCGTGAATTTCTAATCCACCTAATCATACGTACTCAATTTAATTCAACTAAGTCAATCGATGTTTTCAGAAAAAGCTTCAAATTTGTAACTTGAGTTTTCAAAAGCGAGATTTTATAGTGATTTAAAAGATAAATGCCAATGAAGCATGCAGTTGATGTTATGGAACAAGTTAAAGATGTGTCGTGATATCCCACTCCGCTAGCAACGAGGTGGGGGTTCAAACTAAGACATCTTTACTTCTAGGGATTTGGTGTGTCGTGATATCTCACTTGGAAAACCAAGCCAAAATGACAAAACTGAGCATGGAATGGAAAAGACTGTGCAAAATCAAGGCCAAAGTCCAAAAATGCCAAAGTCAGAGTCAATACTGAAGAATACTATTGAATGCAATCTTAACCCATCTGATGGGCCGGGAAAGCCCAATAGTATAACTGTGAAGACTTTGAAGACCCAATCCTAGCCCAGTTACAGCCAATCTCAGCCATTGTACACAAAAAGCCCAATAACATAAGCCTAAACCTTATTGGGCCCAGTCACACTCAATTGGGCCCAATACAAGCCCAAAAGCCCAACAACAAAACCCAAGCCCAATACCCTTTTTATAAAACTCAAGGACCAAAAATGTAAATTTTAAAAACCTTGTTTTATAATTAAAAATGAAAAAAAAAATAATATAAAGAAAAGGGGCCAAAAATGCCATGTTTGAAAGATGTTTTTATAAAGAAAAATGGTTTAATAAAACACAAGGGCTGAAATTGCAATTTACCTAAAGTCTCTTTATCTTTTTTGTTATAAAACCAGAGGGGCTTAAGCTGCCATTTACCAAACTTATCTATAACTAAACTTGGGCTCAAAAAGAAAACGAAAAGAGTAAGAAAGATGAGGGACTTCTTTTGCATCTTTCCCAAAGATTTTGTTTAAACCTGCAACCATAAACCCTGTACACCCCGTACCCGCCAAAACCCAAACCACCCCATTCCCCACGGTTTTTCTACCCAAACCACCTCCCAAGTACTCCACAGCTCATTCTCACCACTTCCCACCTCCCTAGTGCCCCTATAACTCTTTCTCAGCCAAAATCACACAACCCAAAGTTCCCATCCATGGCTGAGAATGGTGCAAAGCAATCCAAGGGCTAGGAATGGATGAGGGCCTTTCTACACTCGCAACAAACACAGCCCAAGGGCTTTAAGCTTCTATAAAAGACAAGAAAAGCAAGCCGAAGCACCACACCTTGTTTTTACTTTTCTTAGTTTAATTTTAATTAAGTATGCTTTAAAATATTATACTCAGTTGAATTTTAAAGTCTTATGTAATATTGTAATACTTTTCAGTTTAATAAAAGTTAAGTGTTTGTGGAATTTCCATTGTCGAAATTTGAAATATAAATTAAGCTGTTTTATTTCTGTTTAAATTGCTTAAACATATGTTAAAAGTTGTTAGACCTAACTTGTAATCACTTATCTCAGCTTCTCTTACCTAAAATCAGTTAAAAAACGTTTTTATAGAATTAAAGGGGTGTTTGGTTTTGACCCAAAATGGGTCATATGGGGGTTGTGCATGGGTCAACAGCACTCAGCCACTTTTGGCTGAGTGTGTAGGCTTCATTAGTCCTTTTTAATCACAACTTTTAATTTAAAAATAAGTTTTTAGGTTTATTTTAGATTCTGTCAAATTTTCATTAAGCTAATTTGAGCTTAAGTGCTCAAGCTGCAATAAGCAGCTTAAGCAATTGTTTTTGTGCTCTATTGTGTTGTTTCTAGTCCTTTTAAACCAACCCCCTTTGTTCAGAATTTGCGTTTGGCAGCATAAGTCAAGAGCATGGTGCCATTTGTGTTTTTGAAAATAGCCATCTTTAAGCCCAATGTTCAGCAGCTTTAAATAAGCCTTAAGCCCCAAAATTTTGAATATAAGCTTATTTGCCTCCCCTTTTCTCTGTTTTACTTTGATTAAGCCAAAAAGCTTATATAGCTTATTTCATAAGCTAAAAAAGCCCTCTACTAAGGGCCTTTTATACTTCCCCTAGTGCTTAGCACCAAATCTAGCCCTCCTATTTTCTAGCTTATTTGACTTTAGGTACTATAGGATATTTTGCTTTCATTAACATAGCTTATAGTATCTCTCTTAGTTTTAGCAGCTTAAATCTCTTAGTATATGCTTCTTCGTTAGCTAATTTAGGCTTAAAATAGGCTTTTTTTCTGTTTTCTTCTAAACTGTCAACATAAGCTTAAGTCTCTTTCAGCTTATTTTAGGGCTTATTTTGTACCTCGCTTTATCATTATGAACATCCTTAGCTAGTAACTTATCCCATAGTTTTTCTAGCTTATTTTGTAGCATAAATCCTAAAAAAGAAAAGCCCAATAAGCTTTAAGCATATTAACCCTGTTTTGTCATCAAAAGAGCTTATCTTTCTGGCCTTATCAGATGGGGGGGGGGGGGGGAGGGGTGGGGGAGATTCAGCACTAGTGCTTATTAGGAAAATTGTTCCCCTTAAGCCCCTTAATAAGTTGCTTTTTATAAGTTTATCAAAAAATAAGCTGTTGGGAACCCACTATGTAACGGGGTCATTCTCAGGGACTGTTTTGTATTTTGTTTTTTCATATTAACAGTGTTAGGTCCCTGGGTGAGTAGCTGTTACCCCCGTTGACCTTGTTGCTTTCACTGTTAGTCCATTATTTAACACCATTAGACATTTAAGTTAATTATAATTAAATTAGTTTTAAATCTAATTAGTTTAATTTACTTTTATTTAAAAACAGTAAAATTTGGCATTTTTATATTTCTTTAGAATTGTTAGAATATTTCTTATTATTTTATTTTTTTAGAATTTTTATAACTTTTATTTTTTGTCTTTTTCTATTTACTTAGTTTTAATTAGTATTTAATCTTTAAAAATTCATAAAAAAATCCAAAAATTAATAAAAAAATATTTTTCTTTTTTATAAAATTTTCTTTTGTCATTTAGTGTCTAGGAAAAATATAAAATTTAGTGTAGGCTTTATTTTTCTTAAATTTCAGTTTTAGACCCGTTTTACCGGGTACGTTTTACCGTTTCTTTTCGTTTTACATTCAAACGACCTCCGTTTTAGTTCTAGTTTTCTTTATTTTTCAAGTTAAGTTAATTAGAATTTAATTTTGATTTTTAATTTAATTTAGCATTTATTTTCTTAATTTTTAGTATTTAGGTTTCCCGATACCTTATTCTGTTCCCCGTATTTAATTTAGATTTAATTTTAGGATTTCCTTATACCTAATTTTGTTTCCCGTAGTTTTTTAAGATCCCCCCTTTCCTTTGGTTGTTTTCCCGTAGATTAAATTAAGTTTTATTTAATTTTAGTTATAATCATATCAGTTTCTCCATCATTCAATTTCTCATCAAACCAGGATAAATTTCAATTGCAGCCTCGTTGGGACATACGACCCGGGAATATCTCTTCCGGAATCTTTTTATTATTGATTTGATTCTTATATATTTTATCTCTTTGTGTAGATTTTGACCTTTTCCCTTGGTTAAGGGCATTCGGTCAGGATCTGCATTTGAGTTGTATTATATATACGTACTATTTTGCGAATCAATTTTTGGCGCCGCTGCCGGGGAGGCATTTGCTACGATTTCTATCCAACTTTGATCTGAACTTGTCTTATTATTAATATATCATATTAAAAAAAAAAAAAAAAAAACACAAAAATATTTTTCTTTTCTTTTTATTAGTACATATCATATAAAAAATTTAAAAAACCAAAAAAAAAAAAAAAAAAAAAAAAAAAAAAAAAAAAAAAAAAAATCAAAAATAAAAAAAATTGTCCATAAAAATTTAAAATTCACTAATTGGTAAAAATACCGGCAAATATAAAATTCTCCACTGAGGTATTACATAATAAGTTCCGGTGGACACTGCTTGAGTTCCCATCGAACCAAAGATTTAAAACATGCCCTTTTCTGTGTCACGTTACGATATACGGCCACCTGCATTCTGAACTTAACCAAACTATAATGTGAGTTAAGGAGGGTTGTTCCTAGAACTACGACAACCCCCCCCCCCCCCCCCCACCGCCACCATCCTCCCCCCCCAAACCCCCCACCGCCCCCACCCCTAGGGTGGGGGGGGGGGGGGGGACCCCCCCCCCCCCCCCCCCACCCCCCCCCCCACCCCCCCCTCCCCCCCCCCCCCCCCCCGAAAGGAGAAATAAGCTTCGCGCTATTCCTACTCCTCCGCTCACCTGTGCGTTTTTCATTCTGAGAGCTACCGTGAAGTAAGATTGATTATTTGGCTTAAGTTGTCTATCTCTTGTCCGTTTAAAATAGACTGTGAATATATTTTAAATCCAAAAATCCAAAAAAATTAGTGTAACTTCTTTTATTTATTTATTTCCATTTTGTGCATGCGCACTCGATCTCAGTCTCGTGAGCCGCGACCTCCTCCACCAGAAGGACCGCCAGTTGTTATCGAACCTCTTCGTATAGAATACCCATTTCAGGAAGATCCTACTGTAGAGCCAATGGCAGACACTCGAACTATGGCTCAATTGCTCCAAGCACCCACCGAGGGGTACGAGGACGCAATCCTTATTCCTGAAATTGTGGCAAACAATTTCGAGCTGAAGCATGGGTTAATCAATCTTGTCCAGAACAAACAGTTCGGTCATGACAAAGAAGACCCGCATGCTCATATCCGTTACTTCAACAAGATCACCTCCACAATGAGGGTTCCCAATGTTCCAATTACTACGATTAAGCTTATGCTTTTTCCATTCTCTATCGAGGGAGCAGCCCGAATATGGCTAGAAAAAGAACCCCCTCGATCCATTCAAACTTGGGACGATCTTGTATCCAAATTCCATCACCATTTTTTCCTCCTTCTAAGACGACGAATCCTCGCAATGAGATCACGCAGATTTCAGCAAAGGTCGATGAATCGTTTTAACGAGCTTGGGATCGTTTCAATGATCACTACTTAGGGCATGTCCACACCATGCATTCTCATAATTGATAACTTGATACATTCTATATGCCTTGAACATTAATGTCAAGATCATTGAACTCCGCAGCAGGGTGGAAACTTTTTGGACAAAATTCCTCGCGAAATGTTTTAAAATCATCGAGAGCCAGTCCAAGTTCGTCAAACCGAGCCAAGGCATTTTTGCAAAGGTAAGTACGAATTCTGTCCACCCAAGCTGTTTCATCTGATGTGCTGAACTAAATGATATTGTCCGAGCCATTGCTCTTAGACAAGAGAACCAAGCTTCTGCTCCACTCCAGCTCCTGCACCTAGTCCAAAGCATTTGAGCTAAGTTTGTGTTACTTGTGGTGGTGCCCCATTCTCACCAAAACTGTCCAGCCACTCATGGCAGACGATTCCGGGACAACATTTCGGAGTATGTGTCACAAGCCGCTGCAAGCTAATTACAACCAAGTAAGCTCCAATTTTCCCGACTCAACTGGTTCAAAACATATAAGACCTCCAGTTTTCCACCCGTTCAGCAACCTCTCAAGCTATAATGCTAACAATTTCAATCGGGGGAATAACTTAAACCAAAACCGGGAGAGCACTTTCAACGCAAAACAGAGGTGGAAATTTAAACATCAATATCCAGTCAGAATCAAACCTTCATAGACCCCAGGTCATCAATCTCCACATATCAGCCCCGTTCCTCAGACATCACGGTGTGGCCAAAAACACATTTTTGAAAGATATGTCACGGCCATGATGCAGTGTTTGGAGAAACATTGCAAACCAAGGTCAAAACCTGCTATCCCCAAATGGAAATTTTGACTGACATGCTTTCAAAATTTGGTTACTGCTAATACAACTTCTACTTCCGGTTCTGGAACTCTTCCTGGTAACACTGTTACCAACCCAAAGGAAGATTTAAAAGGTATCACTACCCGAAGTGGTGTTACCATCCAAGGACCGAAAACAGTTAATCATGACACCGAGGTGACAAAGGACACGATGCCTCCTGCTAATAACGGAAGCACCGAAGACGTCCAACCTCCTGTTGTTCAAATTCAGTCTCGTAATCCAAACCCTGAGCCCATTGTTGCTCCTGTTGTTGCTCCGTACCAATACAAAAACCCACATTTCCTTCAAATCCTTCGAGGCGTGAATAAATTGAAAAAGAGCCTATTCAAGCTAATGAAACAAATCGACAATTCTATGAAATCTTCAAGAGGATGAGTTTCGAGATTAGCTTTAGCTGAAGCTCTTGTTTTGATGCCCAAATTCGCCTCGACTCTAAGAACTTACTGGGAAATAAAGAGAAACTTACTGAAGTGGCTCGAACTCCAATGAAACCCTGTCCTTAGCTCGAACCGATGAAGAACATTGTTTCCGGGCGGTCATCTTGAACAAGTTACCCAGAAAACTTGGAGACCCCGGCAAGTTCCTGATTCCTTGTGAATTTCCAGGGATGGATGAATGCTTAGCATTAGCCGATCTCGGTGCTAGCATTAATCTAATGCCATTTTCAGTCTGGGAAAAGCTTTCACTTCCTGATCTTACTCCAACGTGCATGACACTCGAACTTGCGGATCGATCAATTTCTAAACCAATGGGAATTGCAAAAGACATCTCCGTTAAAGTTGGTGTATTTCACTTTCCAGCCGACTTTGTGGTTGTAGATTTTGAGCCAGACCCCCGAGTCCCTTTAATTCTCGGGAGGTGCTTCTTAAAAAACCGGTCGTGCCAAGATTGAAGTGTCACAGGTGAATTAACTCCTAGAATAGGAAGTGAAGCCATCACTTACAATATGGATCAGACTTCGAGATACTCGGCCAATTACACTCACATGACGGCAAACAAAATTGACGTCATTGATATGGCTTGTGAGGAATACTCTCAAGAAGTTCTTGGTTTTACTGATATAATCGCGAGTGGAAATTCCACTCCGTATCATGATCCAATTGTTGCTACTTCTTCTCCTACCCTAACTCCATTTGGGGATAGTGATTTCTTGCTTCTCGAAGAAGCCGACTCTTTCCTTGGTCTAGCAGATGATCCGGATTGTCCAGCATATAATCCATTCTACTATGATCCTGAGGGGCATTCTTATCTAGAAGCCATCTTGAATATTGAACCACCACTTCCCCCTCAAGTCAAGGAACAAATCAACTTATCTCCCCGAAGTCCGAACTGAGCTTAAAGTTTTGGGGGGTGAAACTAATACAGCCAATTCTTCTCATTGATGAACCTACGTATGAACTCAAGGAACAGCCTCCCCATCTCGAGAATAGCATTTTGGAGGGCACAACAAGTTGCCCGTCATAATTTGCTAAAGAGAATGGATGTTGATGAAAAATCCGCTCTCATAAAGGTGCTAAAGTCCCACAAGCGAGCTCTCCGGCTGGAAAACTTTCTGACATTCAGGGTACAACCCGGAATTTTTGTACCCACAAAGATTCTTTTTGGAAAGAAGACTATGCACCACGGTCCAACATCAAATAAGATAAAATCCAAAAATCCACGATGTTTATCAAAAAGGGGTTGAAAAAACTTCTCCGAAGCTGGATTGAATTACCCTATCTCCGACAGTCCCTGGTTAGCCCGATACATTGTGAACCAAAAAGGAGGAATGACTGTGGATGAACGAGGGAAAATGAGTTGATTCCAACTCGTTTGGTTACCGATGGCGAGTGTGCATTGACTATCGTTAAGTTAAATGAAGCCCACCCGCAAAGACCACTTTCCCTCTACCGGATTATGGACCAAATGCTTGAGAGATTAGCGGGGAATGAATACTACTGTTCCTCGAGGTTTTTCTCCGGTTATTTCCAAATCCCCATTGACCCCACGTGATCAAGAAAAAGACTACTTTACTTGCCCATACGGAACGTTTTCCTACCGTCGCATGCTTTCGGCTTATGCAATGCCCGGGCACGTTCAACGATGTATGTTAGCAATCTTTTCATGACATGGTTGAGAAGACGATGAAGTCCTTTAGGACGACTTCTCGGTCTTGGAATTTTTCCAGAACTGCTCCCCGTTTATACCACATGCTTCAAAAGGTGTGAAGACACCAACTTAAGTCTTAACTGGGAAAAGAGCCATTTTATGGCAAAATAGGGCATTGTTCCGCCGCCATATGATTTTCTAAGAAAGGGATTGAGGTTGACAAAGCCAAAATCGATGTCATTGCAAAATTTACCTCATCCCACCACCGTCAAAGAATTAGGAGTTTTCTCGTCATGCCGGTTTTTACGGCGGTTCATTCAGATTTTCTCAAAAAATATCCCGACCAATGACCCATCTTCCTTGAGAAGAAATACTCCATTCACTTTTCCAATGACTGCATTCGAGCCTTTCAAACTTTGAAAGATAGACTACGGAAGCTCCAATCTTGATTACTTCCAAACTGGACCTTCATTTTGAGCTTATGTGCGATTCAAAGCGATTTCAGCCATAGGTGCAGATTTGGCAACGTCATGAAAAAACATTTTCGGCCCTATCCCTATGCTAGTAAGACCTTGATTGAAGCACAAACGAACTACACTACGACTGAAAAAGAGTTACTTGCCATAGTGTATGCTTTCGAGAAATTCAGGTCTTACCTCATCATGAACAAAAGCATAGTGCATACGGACCATTCCGCCCTTAAGTATCTCTTTCAAAAAAGGATGCCAAGTGCGAGATTGCCCGATGTTCACCTCCTCCAAGAATTTGACTTCAAGTCATTGAACTAAAAGGACCGAGAACTCGCACCGATCATCTGTCCAGATTGGAAAACCCGTATGAAAACGTCAATGATACCTAAAGAGATAAATGAAAGTTTCCCTCTTGAGACTTAAAATATGGTGGACCTTTCGGGAGAATCTAGAACCCCTTGGTTTTGCCGAGCTTGCAAAATTATCACGCGGGTCACTTCGTTGTGAAGGCATGTCACCCCAACAAGAATAAGTTCTTCAAAGACTGAAACATTATTTTTGGGATACCCCTTCTTGTTTAAAATTTGTGCGATCAAGTGATCAGGCTGATGTGTGCACGGCAATGAAGCTCTTGAGATTTCTCTCAGCTTGCCGACAATGGGACCACGGGGGACATCATGGTGCAAACCTCACAGCCAAAAAGATCTTTGACTCCGGTTTCTTCTGGCCCACCATCTATAAAGATGCCCACGAGTTTGTCAAGAACTGTGACTCGTGCCAACGTCAAGGAAAAACTTCACAACGTGATGAGATGCCTCAAAACTCCATCCAAGTTTGTGAAATCTTTGACATGTGGGGCATCGACTTTATGGGCCCGTTCCCGTCTTCACGAGGGAACAAGTATATTCTCGTGGCAGTCGACTATTTGTCAAAATGGGTTGAAGCGAAAGCGCTTCCCACCAATGATGCCCGAGTAGTTTGCAAATTTCTGAAATCTCTCTTCGCCAGATTTGGTGCTCCCCGTGCAATCATAAGTGATCGCGGAACCCATTTTTGTAATGACCAGTTTGCAAAGGTCATGCAGAAATATGGAGTTACTCACCGTCTCTCCACCGCTTATCACCCACAAACAAGTGGGCAGTGGAAGTAACAAAATCGCGGGGGGGGGGGGGGGGGGGCGTGGCTTGAAAGAATCCTTGAAAGGACCATAGGTGAAAAACCGTGCCTCCTGTCAGACAAACTAGATGATGCACTAAGGGCTTTCAGCACAGCATACAAAACACACCATCGGGTGTACTCCTTACAAGCTTGTGTATGAAAGGCATGCCATCTTCCGATCGAGCTTGAGCACAAACCTACTGGGCGTTAAAAGCAATCAAACTTCGATCCAAAAAATTACGGGTGATCACCGGAAAGTTCAACTCAATGAACTTAATGGAACTTCCGTGATCATGCCTATGAGAACTTAATCTATAAGGCCAAAACAAAGAGCTTCCATGACTCCAAGATCAATACCGGTTTTTCAACATCGTGATCGAGTCCTCCTCTTAAATTCCAGATTAAAGATTTTCTCGGGCAAACAAAAATCCCTTGTATGGCCCTTTTACCATCACTAGAGTATTTCCAAACGGCACTGTTGAGTCTCTTCTCAGCCAACGGCCAAATTTTCAAAGTGAATGGTCATCGCGTCAAGCACACGATTGAGGGAAAGTACCACACTTGGTAGTTCCAGATCTCCAAACTTTCCCCAAGACCATAAATATCCTTGTGATGGGTCAAGCATCGCACCCTAAACAAGCCTACGTGGGAGGCACCCACATGCTTATCCCGTAGTTGTAATATAAATAAGTGTTTGTTTGTGTAGAATACTTGTCTTTTCCCATTACCCGTTTTCCATGTTGTTGTTGTTTATTGTCCAGGATTGCCCGGAATTGTGAAACTCTCAGATTTTGTTCATTACATCAAGATTTCACATCCTCAGCTTCAATTGGGAATCCGATATCCTAATCTTATCGACTAACGTTTTATCTTTTGGCATACCTCATAAACGGCCTTAGGATAATGTAGTACCCTTCAAAACATCGAGGACGATGTTTAGTACTAGTTTGGGGGTTATCTTCAATTTTGATTGTTTCCTGCAGCATGGTTACACGTAAACCCTTACTACCACCAAAATACAAAAAAAATGAAAAAATTAAAAATATCAAAAATATTAAAATGGTTTTTAGTCACAGTTTAGCTTCTTTTGGGTAGAATAAGAATAATTTTTGACTTGATCGGGCGTGTTGAGCCCTAGCTAGTTCCTTTAGGCCAAGCTTTCACGAATTCTATAGCTTTGAATTTTAAAAATGTGAAGAACGAGAAATGATAGAGTTAAATACAAGTTTATGTGCCAAGCAAGATTCGTCTAAAAACTTATACGAGTAACTTGTGGTTTTCTCTCCCGTGAATTTCTAATCCACCTAATCATACGTACTCAATTTAATTCAACTAAGTCAATCGATGTTTTCAGAAAAAGCTTCAAATTTGTAACTTGAGTTTTCAAAACGAGATTTTGTAGTGATTTAAAAGATAAATGCCAAAGAAGCATGAATGAAATGTGAATGCAAAAATGCATGAATATTGAAATTTTCCAATTGAACCATACAGTTGATATTAGGGAGCAAGTAAAATGATTGTCGTGGATATCCCACTCCGCTAGTAACGAGGTGGGGGTTCAAACTAAGGACAGTCTTTGCTTCTAAAGGATTTGTGTGTCGTGATATCTCACCTATAAGAAAGGTCAAGGATGTGTTCAAACTAAGACCCAATCCTTAGCCATACTAGGAATATAGGTGTGATGTGATTTCCCACTACGCTACAACGGGTGGGTTTTTTCAAACCTAAGAACATCGGTCTTGGTTGTGATATCCTGCTCCGTTAACCACAGAGGTATGGGTTTCAAACTAAGCAACGCATTCCCTAGCTTTTAATAACTTATGATTATGAAGTAAAAAATGTCTTGCAAAAAGTTCTAAAGTTTAAACTTCGAAATCAGTTACGAAGTCCTTTATAAGTTGTTCTTTGAGTCACTGTTCATTTTGAATTATGACTATGAAAATAAGTTGACCTATGGTTAAATTAAAATGAGTACACACATTCAATCGTATATCCATGTTGGGAGTTGAAAATTCACAAGTCATAAGTATGAGGGCTTAACATCTAAACTTATATCGACAATGATCTTGTTTAATTGCTTAGCTTGGAACTTGTGAAAAATCGAGGACGATGAAATTATCCGTCAGGACATCCGTAGATCACTCTACGGACGCTTCTCATTCTATGATCCCAGTATGATAAATAAAGAAAGTCAAACTTGTTAAAAAATGAGAAAATCCAAAAATATTAGTTGTAGTTAGTGTAAATTCAGAAAATGGTGAAAACGGGGCTTACGTGTTTACTTCATAACATTGTGTGAGGACACACAATACCTTAGTTTGGGGGATTTGATAAGTGCTTAATTACACATATCTTTTACCTTCAAAAACGAGCTTAAATGACCAAAAACAGACAAAAACTGCCAAATATATGTTTGTTTTGCATTTGTATTGTGCAGGAAGTGGATATCAACAAAAAGACAGAAAACAGAGCCAAAATGACAAAACTGAGCATGAAATGGAAAAGACTGTGCAAAATCAAGGCCAAAGTCCAAAAATGTCAAAGTCAGAGTCAATACTGAAGAATCAGCAGTCAAACCGGAGCCGGAACTGAAGAATACTATTGAATGCAATCTTAACCCATCTGATGGGCCGGGAAAGCCCAATAGTATATCTATGAAGACTGTGAAGACCAAATGGGCCCTCAATCAATTTCAACAGCCCATTTGTGTGCAATTGACAAAGACTGTGAAGACTTTGAAGGCCCAATCCTAGCCCAGTTACAGCCAATCTCAGCCATTGTACACCCAAAACCCAAACCCAGTGGGCCCAATACAAACCCAGTGGGCCCAATACAAACCCAAGCCCAAAAGCCCAACAAAAGCCCAAAATCCATTTTTATAAACCTCAGGACCAAAAATGTAAATTTTAAAACCTTGTTTTATAATTAAAAATGATAAAAATAAAGAAAAGGGCCAAAAATGCCAAAGTTTGAAAGTTATTTTATAAAAGAAAATAATTGGTTTTATAAAACACAAGGGCTGAAAATGTAATTGTCCCTAACTCTTTTTTTTTCCTTTTGTATAAAAACCCCAGGGACCAAAAGTGCCAATTGCCCAAACCTTCTTTGTTTCCTTTTAGTTATAAACCACAAGGGCCATTTCTGTTATTTCCCAAACCCTATTTATAACTAAATTCGGTCAAAAAGAAATAGAAAGAGAGAAAGAGTTGGAGGACTAAACTTGCCTCTTCCCCAACGTTTTCTTTTAAACCTGCAACTACACACTGTACCTCCCCCGTACCCGCCAAAACTTATACAGCCTCTCCCCACTGTTTTAGCCCCATACCACCTCCCAAGTACCCTTACCAGCTCACCCCTACCCTCTCCCCACAACCCAATGCCCCTACAAACCCTTTCCAGTTCATTTCACTCAACCCGAGCCCCCCCATCAATGGCTAAAAATGCTACAAAGCAATCCAAGGGCTAGGAATGGATGAGGGCCTTTCTACACTCGCAAAGTCCAAAGGAAGGCTGAAGACTGCTATAAAAGGGAGAAGACCAAGCCGAAGTCAAAGACACCATTTTTATGTTTTTTTAGCTTAATTTTAAATTCCAAGTCTTTTTTTAATCATTTAAGTGTACTCAGTTTCTTTTTAAGTTTATGTTGTATTACTTTCAGTTTTAATCAAAGTTAAGTGTTTTTGTGATATTGCATTTTGTCAAAATTCAAACTATCCTTTAAGCTGTTTAATTCTGTTTAACTAGTTTAAACATGTGTTAAAAGTGATTAGAGTTCACTTGTAATCATTTTCCTTGGCCTTTCTTCACTAAAAAATCAGTTAAAAAGTTTTTTATAAATTAAGGGGGTGTTTGGTTTAGACCCAAAATGGGTCATATGGGGTTGTGCATGGGTCAAGTGCACTCAGCCACTTTTGGCTGAGTGTGTAGGACTCATTAGGCCACTTTAATTACCATCTTTAATTCAAAAATAAGTTTTTATGTTCCTTTGTGGTTTCTGTCAAAAATTTGAATAAGAAAAATAAGCTTAAGTGCTCAAGCTGCATAAGCAGCTTAAGCACATTGTTTGTGTGCTTGTAGTTGTTGTTTCTAGCCAAATAGAACCACCCTTGTTCTGTCCCTATAGTTTGACCAAGCTTAAGTCAAAATTTGGCTGTGCAAAATTTTTAGAACCCTCAAGTTTAAGACAAAATATCAGCAGCCTAAATTGTTTCTTAAGCCCTCATCTTTTGAATATAAGCTCACTAGTCACCCCTTTTAATCTGTTTTTACTTTGTTTTGGCTAAAAAGCTCTTAAGAGCTTATTTTCATAAGCTCAAAATACCCCCCCTTATAGTCTGTTTGACCTCCCCTGGTGCTGAGCACCAGGTTTAAGCACATCTTTTCTGGCTTATTTGACATTAGGCCAATAAGCCCTTTTGAGCTTATTTTATAAGCTCAAAAATACCCCCCTTTTAGGCCTGTTTGACCTCCCCTGGTGCTGAGCACCAGGTTTAAGCCCACTTTTTCTAGCTTATTTGATTATAAGCCTTAGGATCTTTTTACTTTTCTTTGTAGCTTATAGGTAGTTCTTTAATTCCCCACAATCTTGTAGCTTGACTCCCCCTTTAGGTTAGCTTATTTAGGGCTGAAAGTCACCTTTTTTCTGTTTCCCTTTTAAAACTGTTAGACTTAGCTTATTCAAATCCCAGCTTATTTTAGGGCTTATCTAGATAACATAGCTTATTTAGGATTCCCCTTGCCTTAGTAACTTATTCCTATAGTTTTCTAGCTTATTTTGTAGCTTAAATCAGAAAAAGAAAAAGAAAATAAGCCCATAAGCTTATAAGCCTTTTGCAGCCCCAAAAGCTCACATTTTTGGCTTATTCATTGAGATCTAGACATAAGTGCTTTTATTAAAAATGCTCCCCTTAAGCCCCTTAATAAGTTTGCTTTTATAAGTTTTCAAAAATAAGCTGTTAGGACTTAACTTGTAATCGGGGTCCTTCTCAGGGACTGTTTGTGTAACTTTCTCTTTTCTAGTTAACAGTGTTAGTCCCTGTGGTTAGTTAGCCTGTTACCCCCACCATTTGTCCTTGTTCCCTTTTCACTGTTAGTCCTTAGTCTTAACAGCTGTCAGTTTTATTTAGTTTAAATAATTAAATTAGGTTAAAATTTAATTAGTTTAATTACTTTAATTTAAAACAGTAAAATTTGGGCATTTTTATATTTTTAGAATTGTTAATTTTTTCTTTTTTTATTTTAATTTTTCCAGAATTTTTATAAACTTTTACTTTTTTGTCTTTCTATTTTCATAGTTTAATAGATTTTAATCTTTAAAAATTCTTAAAAAATCCAAAAATTAATAAAAAAAAATAATTTTCTTTTTATAAAAAATTTTCTTTTGTCATTTAGTGCTAGGAACAATATAAATATTTATGTAAGCTAATTTTTTCTTAAATTTTCAGTTTTAAGACCCGTTTTACGTTGCGTTTAAACCGTTTCTTTTCGTTTACATTCAGAACGACCTCCGTTTTTAGTTCTAGTTTTCTTATTTATCAATTAAGTTAATAGATTTAATTTTGATTTTTAATTTAATTTAGCATTTATTTCCTTAATTTTTAGTATTTAGGGTTCCCGATACCTTATTCTGCTCCCCGTATTTAATTTAGATTTAATTTTTTTTTTTTAAGAAAAAAATTTTCCTTATAACTAATTTATTTTCCCGTAGTTTTTAAGATCCCCATTTCCTTTGCTTGTTTTCCCGTAGATTAAATTAAGTTTTATTTTTAGTTATAATCATATATTCTCCATCAGTCAATTTCTCTTCAAACCAGGATAGGTTTCAATGCAAAACCATCGTTGGACATACGAACCCGGGAATATCTCATCCGAATCTTTTAACATTGATTCTTCTTGTGTATTTATCCTTTTGTGAATTTGACCTTTGCCTTGGTCAAGCATTTTCGTCAGAAATCTGCATTAGGGTTGCTATATAAGAGTGTACTATATCACGAATCAGTATTCTATTGACTGAACCAGGGTTTGGTGACTTAGAGTCTGATACGCAAAGGGCTATTGAAGAAAGTCTGAAGGATGCTCACGGTGGACCTCGAGGTCCTCTTCCCCCTGTGGTGTTCAGGGAAACTGACACTGGAAAAGTTTCAACCACTTCCAGAGGTAGAGGGAAAGGGAAAGGAGAAAGTCGGTGCGGAGCAAGCTGCTCAGGTTCTACTCAATCTTCAAACTCCAAAGAAAAAGAGCCCAACTGAACAATACATCTTTCCAGAGACGTACTTCTGCACCAACTGAACCCTCGGGTCATGACAAATACTCATCTCTGTATGTTGCACTAGGCTTAACTGAAAGTGACACAGAATCAAGATGAGGAAATGCCTCCCGTAGTCAAGAGTGGTGATCAAGATGAAGGCCAGGCTGGACCAGACCCTGGTATACAAGATAAAGGCCAGGCTTAACCAAACCCTGATGATGTTGCAGAGTCTCAACCTCTATCAACTCCTGGTGTTCATGCTAGACCAAACCTTGAACACATAGATGCTGAGGCCACTGACGCTACAAGTCAACCACAACCTGGACAAATGGATGAAGAGTTCACCACCACTGCATACCCTAACGTTCAGGAGAATCTTAAGCTGACGGTTGATGAACCGGTGATTCCCGAGGAGCCTGCCAGCTCTACAGGGACTTTGTCTTCTCTACAACACTTAGCCAAAGACTTCAGCTTTGGCGATCAATTCTTTAATGATAAACCCTCAGAAGCCGATAATGAGAAGACAACGACAAATACATAAGCTGAATCAATGGTGTCCATCACAATCCATCAAGACACCTCTGCTATCCCTCCTATGACATCACCGGTGATTGATCTCGTGTCTAGACCCGATTCTCCCAACGTTCATCAGCCACTACCAACCACCACAACCGCAACTGCAACAACAACAACAACAATTATGACAACTATTCCTCTACCACCTCAGCCATAACAAGTTTCCTTAGATTCCATCTTAATCAACCGCCTAGGGGAACTCGAATAACATATCGCGGATTTGGTGGATGCGAACCAAGCCCTGGAGGAAAGATTAGACAAACATGGGTCCAGACTGTACAGGTTGGAGAATCAAGATATTCCCAATCAAGTAAGCAAAGTTATGGATGAAATAGTCACGGATGTTGTTGACTGGGCTATGCAAGAACCACTCAGGGAACGCTTCAGACACTTACCAGAAGCTGATATGAAAGAAATTCTTCACAACCAAATGTGGGAATCCACATCCTACCAAAGTCATGAAGATCACATGACGCTGTACGAGGCTCTGGAGAAGTCTATGGCCCGAGATAACAATGACCAGCTCCTGTCTAACTTGGCTGAAGCAAGGAAAAAGAAGAAAAAGAGACAAGGCTTACCTAAAACACCACCTGGATCTCCACCTCATCCTCCACCACCAGCAGGTCCCTCTAGAACTTCAAGAGCCTCTAGCACTTCTGGGTCGTCTCAATCACCACCTCCTCCTCCACCTCCATCCAATAATCAGGGTGGTCAGTCTACAAGCACCACTGCCCCAAGCTCCTTAAAGACGGCTGCTTCAGCAGAATATACGGCTTGGACGACGACCAACACCAGACTTAAGCCCTCTGGAACTTCATATGGATGACGATACGACTGCAGACGAACAAGCATACTCATCTAGTGGTGAAGACATTGGACGTGATCAATCCCCAACTGTAAACTAGCAGAGTTGGTGGAAGCCTCTCATTGAAGACCGACCTGCTACACCTGAATCGGCCTGGTCCATCCCATTATCTGATCTGACTATCCCAACGAACAACTGGGCCTCTGCTCTGAAGTCTACCTATACACCTCCACCAGAGAACTCACTACTTGCTCAAATCGGTGATATGGCAACATTCATGGACTGGTATTGCAAAAAAAGGAATCTCTGAACTGACTCAAAAAGACCTGGAAGGCCCTGCATACGAAATTGTCAAAGTCTTTCATCCTGACGTAGTTCATCTCTAGTTCCAAATGCAAGAATGCCACAAACTCCTCACTGATCAAGTGGACGATGCAATCCTAAGGTACAATGTCAGCAAACTACTACCGCTGGGTGGTGATCCGGGTCATGTCACAATACAACTGGACTTCTTTTTCAACAAAGACTTGGAATATCTACAGTACGGCCGTAAGATGGGCAGGCCTGCCTTGTCAATCTCGAAGATAAAGGCGGCCTATTATCCTGATGTCGGCTTAGGACAAATGTACGGACAATGTGGATTGAAAAGAATGCAAGTATGACGTCGCTGCGATGTATGGTATATCTCACTGGTGGTTTCAAAGACAATGGTTCTACATTGATCGACACATATCTGAAGGTGATCGCAGGGCTGTACGGACCCATATGCGTATCTTAAGTGTCGTCAGAATTGAAGTCTTCCCAATGTATGGGTACAATTACATGAAGAAGATTGTCCTTCGTCGAGCTGATCTCAAAGAATATGTCATCGCGGAAAGGGACTTCAAATATTTGTACCCTAGTGACTTTGAAGATCTGTACTTGTTGAATCTTCAAGGTCACTTGAACCATCTCTCACCCGAAGACAAAAAGATTCTCACTACTGCTGTCAACTTATGGACCAGAAACTTAGTTATCAGACAATGTGTAGAAGACTTCCAGCTAGGGATTGAGAGCTACCAAACGCAGTTAAACCTCACCAAACCTCGATGGGATGCCAAGGGCTTTGAGTACAAGCATGACTTCACAGTAATTGACTCTCCAAGGGCCGTAACATTTAGAGACAAATATGGGGTTCAGATGATCATGAGGTTCAATGAAATCTACAAGTTTAGTGATGGTACTCTACAACAGATTGATGAAGCGTTGGATTACAAAGTCAAGGAATTCAGGGTCAACAGGATGAATCTGGGTTTGGATACACGGTTTTGGACGAAGAAAGACGTCGATAGAAGCAAGGAGTTTATGTTTTCCATACAGAAACGACTTAAGACAAGACGTATCTTTCAGAATCTGGAAAGCTTTGTTGGTGGCAGGATAAGAGAAGGAGACTACCGACTGCTGAAGAGAATCGAATGAGGGGTAGTTTTCTTATATGTTGTTGTAATATGTACATTCTAATGTAGTGATTAAACTGTATCTTAGGCTTGGATATTAAGTATTCATATGTTCCATAACCAGCTTGTATAAACCTGACACACTTTCTCCTAAATTTTCCTAACTTAAATCAATTGAGACCCAAAATCTCAACGGATTTGAAATTTTTGATCGGGGGAGAAAATGTGATTTAATTATGAAAATCTGACAAAAATTGTGATTTCTTAACTCATGTGTAGCACTCCTAATATGTTTAAACTCTTTCGAATAATCGATTGCACATATTGAGGGGGGAGGCGAATGGTTATGATGGCAATTGTGGAATCACCTAAGACCGACCCTGTAATTACTTTATCGGAGTTATAAGGATGGTAAGGTTAGGTACTCGATCCCACGATCTCGCCAGAGCCGGAGGGATCTACCCAGGGACAATCCACTAGTTAGTGTAGAAGTCTTTAGGAATGATTATAAAAGGAGTAATGTGAGAATAAGGGAATAGTGCGGACTGAGATGGAGCTAGTTCGAACACTACCCCACAAGGATCTAGTAATGAAATCTCGTAAGCACTAAGGGTGAAGAATGAAGAAAGAAATGCCAAAGAGATAAATGTGAAAAAAATGCAGCCCTCCTTAAACCTTAGGCAGAAAAACGGGTCACTTACAATATGTTCAGAATCACCAAGGTTGATTGCTGACAATTGAAGATCATTATCATGGACCTAGTGATACGCTCACACCCCTCCCTAACCATCCAGATCCCTCAAAGGATTCTTGTTTCATTTCTCACCAAGAGATCAATACATTTCTATCATCTCTCTCACTCCGAGTTAGATGATATTGAAAAGGTGGCAGTTTGCTCCAGCCTCCGACTACTAAAACCGAAAACATGCACTATGATCTAAGCTATGAGATTCTTCCATAAATCTTGTTAGGACACTAATACAAACTATGCTTGCTCATCACACAATGTGATAACAAGTAAAGATTTTAAGAGTCCTACGCATTATCCTCGTGGTATTGCCAGAACATCCGAGTGATACGAAAGTACTCACAATGAAGATGGAAATCCTTCTAGAGCCAACATCAAACAAGCTCTAGGTAGGTGACTTGTGAGATCCTTAATGGATTAAACTTGTGACACTGGGCATCGATTCGGTCCAGATTATGAATTGACGGAGGATGAATTTTGATAAAAGCTTAAAACTCTCGATGTGTTACAAAAATCACTTTAACCAGTGACACATCGATTGATTTTTAAATTAATTTTATCTTCAATCGGTGAGATAGTAACTCACTGATTCACTCTTACCGTTCTATTAGTAGCAATACTATTAGTGAGGTAGCCTGCTTTGAGGTGTTCGGTAAAGAGATACTAGCAAGTACATTGAATCTAATGCATCTGCATTAGATGATCTAACACTTTGAGCTGGAAACCCTGTCAAGGAGGTTCTTATAATGAATCCACCTGATCATAGGTACAGTATTTATACTGTAAAACGGTCCTCACGGAACCGGAGGTTAATGCAACCGAACTTTGATGAATGACAAAGCCATATTCGTCACCAAGCTTTATTGTTAACTATTGTATTTCAGGATTACATAAAGATGGAGATGCAGATGCCTCGTTCCAGTAAAATCAATTCACAACCCCATGCTCATACTTAATGTTTCTAATCAAAGACAACATGACAACTGAAAGACCTACAACACAGCTTCCGAACTCTGGTGAAGGTACTATCAAGATCCAGAAGAGTGTAGTATGCAGTCCTGAAAGTCACAACATCACAGAAGCAATATACTACAACAAGGATGATTTAAGAGAATTACAGTGATGGGTGATCTCAAGAAGCACAAAGATCACTCAAGTCTAAGGAACCAAAGCATCAAAGATCAATACTTGAATGTACAAACGACAAATGTTGAAGAAAATCAAAAGACTACAACCTAAATCAAAGATATAATTCACAATAGTAAATGCTAGGATCAATTTGTATTTTTCTGGAGTGACCACCTTATGGGAGATTGTTAGGATTATGAAAATCCATGTAAAAGACTTCGGTCACTACACCGTGTTAGACTTAGCTCTAGGTTAGCTCATAGTCTTAGTTTTTAAAATGTTTAGGTGACCGTACGACTTATGGTGTTGGGACCCAAGTCTTTACCCACTTTAGTAGCCTCACACCATGGCCTATTTAAGGGCACCAAACTCTTAGTATAATACCCCTTTTTCCAGCCAAGGGAAGGGTAGGTTGTTCATTTGATAATACACACACTTAAAGGTGTTTTCTCTTACTAGACTAGTCACTTTCTCTCTCTAGAAATTTGGCCAACCCATCATTCCTAAGCTTGTATTGTGATATCCAATATACTATAGCAACATTAAGCTATATTAAATAGAAATAAGCAACAATAAGCAAAGAATAAGCAGTAATAAGTAAAACAGTAAATGAGCTTTAAAACTTGAAAATAAGAACTTACAATTCCCTTTGCACAAACAAGGAAATTAATCTTTGAAAAGCTACGATCAACAAGCTCCAGCATTGTTTAAACAGCCTGGTATGAGTCCATAAGCCTTTCCATCAGGTTTGGCTTATCATCCAAAGTACCAATTCCATTAAGCATAGGTAATTTATTTGAGGTGAATTGAAACAGTAAACTTAACTAAGATTTATGAAAAACTTGATTAAGTTAAACAAACATTAGAGAGCTTATATGAGCTTATTAATTGATATCCAAAAGCTTTTAGAACAAATTTGCATAATATGTAAAACAGAATTTGAAGACAGGAGTTAACTAAACATGAACTTATATTAAAACTTTAAAGAAGTACAATACTGATGAAAGAAAATGCAGAAATTAAAAGACAATTAAATGTAAATTTACACTACTCCTACACTACATGACTTTTTTCTATGTGAATAAGCCATATTTATATAAAAAATGAAATACACAGGTGTGCTTCTTGTGTTTCTTCTGTGAGGAGAACATAAAGCTTCATCTCAGCCATCAAATTATCTTGTTCACCAAGAAATGCCATCTAAGCCCTTCATCTTGAAGACTTGCCCCAACAGCCAAAGAAAAATCAGGGGATTACCAAGGTGGATTTGTTGGTTTGTGAAGTGGGGTTGAAGTGGGAAAGTGATGGGTTTGGGGAAAGGGTTTTTACCCTCTGTGTGTATGTAGCAGGGGTCGAGTTGTTAGAGACACAAGAATAGTAAGTGTGGGGTTTTGGGTTTTGGCGGGAAAAAGAGGTTTGGGTGAGTGGAGTTTTACCCTGCGTAAGTTGCATGGGAAAATGATGTTTTTGGCTGGTTGAAGGGTTGAAAGGAAAGAGATAATGAATAGTGACGTAGGGGGGGGAGGGGAATTGGCTGGAAAAGTTTGAGCAGGGTATTTTGGGGTAACGGTGTTAATGTATGAGTGGTATTAGGGACTTGAAATGTTAGTCCATAAGGACTAACGATGCAAAAATGGTAAGGACTAGATATGTAATGGAGTTAACAGCCATATGACTAGGTTGTTAAGTGGGTTTGGGCTTTTGTTTGGTTTGGGCCGGTTATATTAGTTTTGGACCTTTTATCATATAAGACTTGTACAATAAGCTTAATGGGATGACAGGAACCATTAAATTAGGTGCGGGTAAGTCCATTTAAGATTTCTTCGTTTTCGGCCTCGTCTATGACTTTGACTTTGTTGACCTTTGTTGACTTTGACTTTTTCACGCTCTTTCCATTCCGTGCTTGATTTTGTCCGTTTTGGCTTAATTTTTGTCCTTTAGAGAATATCCATTACCTGCACAACATAAATCACAAAACAAGCATATATTTGGCATTTTATGTTCGTTTGTGGTCATATAAGCTCATTTTTATAGGTAAAAGGTATGTGTAATTAAGCACATACAAAAATCCCCCATACTAAACTATTATCGTGTCCTCACGCAATGCCATAAGTAAACACTTAGAAAACCAAGAATCTCAATCCCCCTCGACTAATTACCTCGAAAAGTAGCTAAGTGTTCATCAAGGGAATTAAAGAATCATTAGTTTTGAAAAAGCCCTGTTTTTACCATTTTTTAAATATTTATACTTATTCCCACACATATTTTTGTATTTTTCCTTTTACTTATTCTTAGCAACTAACTAACATGTTTGGACTTTCGTTATTTTTATAACTTTTAGGGTCACATAATAAGATGCATTTCAATCCTAAAATGCCCAAAAAGGATAAATTCATCGTCCCCGACTTTTCACTTGTCCCAAACCAAGCTCAAAAACGAAATCACCGTTAAATATAAGTTAAGATGCTAACACTACTCATACTTGTAACATGTTAAATTTTTTTGCTCCCGACAATTATTATATATTAGGTGAATGTGCTTATTTCGAATTTCAACCATAGATCAACCGTTTTGCAAAATTTATATGCTTCACGTTCCACCCAAAAGTAATGAGTTTGAAGGCGAGATCATCCCATGTAGCGACTTTCGTCTCGGCACATCCCAACCTTGCGGCTAAGTGACCAGGCTTTTGACACCCCACAGAGACTAGTATCGGGACTCACGGACCTTCGGTTTCAACACCCTTGGATTTCCCGTTTATACATAAAATCACAACTTAAAACGAAATAGTCTTAGTTCAAAAGCATATTTAAATTTAAGAAAAAGAGATTTTCCCTATATTTATTAAATCACATTTATTACACTTAATATAATTACACATCCTTTAAACTAAGGAAATCCTCGACCTTTTAGAAGGCTGCAACATCGGTTGTGAGCCGGCAAGATGCAACAAACTTTTATCAGTCTCAGATAATTACTATGTGCCTTATTTAGAAGACTGCAACATCGGTTGTGAGCCGGCAAGATGCAGTAAACTTTTATCAGCCCACAGTTTTTATTATTATTGTTACCTCATTTTTTTAACACTTTATATTACCATGATATAGAGAAAATTTCTTTTTAGAAAATTTAAGTATAAATTTGAACTAAAATTATTGATATCGACCATACTTCAAAAATTGTTGATTTAAGTTTAATTTTCGAAGAGAGCATGTATTATTAGTCCGGTTAGAAGCTTATGGGAGAGAAAAGCCACAAACTACACTTATGAGCTCTTAAGATTTCCAACTAATCCTTGTTTAGCATCTAACTCATAATTAACTCTATCATTTCTCGTTCTTCGCAAATTTAAAATCTTTAATAAAAAGATCCGCGAATGCTTAGTCTAAAAGTTAAGGGACAAGCTAGAGCTCAACACGCTCGATCGAGTCAAAATTTATTCTTATTCTACCCAGCAGGAAAGTCAACATTGTGATAAAACACTTATTTTATTTTTGGAATTTTTTTTATTTTTTTGCATTTTGGTGGTAAAAACGGGATTACGTGAAAACAACGGCAGCAGGCACAATCAAATCGATAGATCCCCCCATACTAGAATTGAACATTGTCCTCAATGTTTTAAGAAGGGTCTCTACGTAAATCTAAAGCCGTTTATTAAGTATGCTCAAAGATAAACGTTAGTCGATAAGATTAGGATATTGGATTCCCATAATGAAGCTGAGGATTTGAAGCTCGAGTGAACGAAGGTCAAAACCACGAGCACGAGAGGCTTCAAAATCCAGGGTAATCCTGGACAAATATCACAAAAAACACAAAACACACGAAAGGAAGAGGCGAGCCTCCTCACAACACACTTATTCATTACTACTATATAAATAAAATAGGATAAGCATGGGTTGCCACCCACGAAGCGCTTATTTTTGTTAACTGAGTCTTGAGCCTGATTCGATCCCCCGTACTTGAGTTGGTCAAGGAGGATAGAAATGGAGAAACGGAACATCCAAGATAGGAATGCCCCCTCCATGAATCATCGTCGGGCTTTTATGATGAAAAAGATTGGAAGCTTTAAAGCCCCGATGTGATGAAGAAGGAGGAGATTTCTCCTTTTCAACTAAGGAAATACTTGGGTAAACGGTGAATAATGGTCTAGGTCCAGCGGCTATTAAGCTTCCGGAGAAAACTTTTTAATCTAGAATTAAAGAGGAGGACTCGATCCCCAACGTTGAAAATGACGGTTCTTGATCTTGGAGTCATGGATCCTCTTTGTTTTCTCTTTGTAGATCAAAGAGTTCTCATAGGCCTGATCACGAAGTTCATTTAATTCATTCATTTGAACTTTTCGGTGATCACCCGCGGTAACAAGGTCATAATTGCAATGCTTTAAGGCCCAATAGGCCTTATGCTCGAGCTCGATGGGTGGTATGTGCTTAAATACACATACCCTTTTCCATCAAAACCAGACTCAAAAAGGCCAAAAATTGAATCAAAAAATCACTTGATTTGTATGGTTTGCATTTATTATTGGACAGGAAATGGATATCCAAGAAAAGGACGATAAAATCAACCAAACGAACAAACCGAGACAGAATGGAAAAGCGTGTGAAAAGACAAAAGTTCAAAACGAAGCCAAAGACCAAAAAAGTCATAGTCAAAGTCCAATCCCGTGAAATTCAACATTCATGCGATAGTCGAAATGAAAGAAATTTAAATGGGCCCACTCGTACCATCTAATGGGCGGTTCTGCTATATTTAATCATTACATGAAGACATAAAGCCCAAGTCAATTTAAAAGCCCATAAACCCCTTGTAAATCAAACCGGCCCAAAACACTTGCCCAAATTCCCTTTAATAACCAAAAGGCCCAAAAGCTTAACAAGCCTTTAACGGCTGTTATATATCCCACAAGGACTTATGCTGCAAACACATAACCGACCCAATAAGGGCTATTTTTCCAATTGGCCAAAAGTGTTATCCACAAATGACTTGTGGTTGGTGCAATATAAACATACAAGCTTGAGGGGTTCTTTTTTTTGACACCTTCCCTACTCGTCCCCTGGCTTTTAAATTAAACAGGAGTATGACACCCAATTTTCCTGCCATCCCCTATAAGTACTATTTCATTTTATCCCTTACCTCCTTTGCACCTGAAAAAAATTGTCACTCTCCATTACCCCACACCTCTACATGGGCCTCTTGCCCTTGGCAATCCCACAAACACCTATTGGTTGAGGGAAAACAATAAGAAACGAAGGGTGTAGATTGTATGACTTGGGCTCAAAGGCAAATCAAGGGCTGAGATTGGACTAGGTTTTTCTACCAGCAAAAAAAAAAAAACACAACAAACACACAATGAAGACATATCCTCAGCTATTAAATGAAAAGAAAGAAGACAGAGAAAAAGAGTAGTATGTAGAAGTAGTTTTAGTTTTTTTTTAAATTGTAATTTTAAATGTTATTATTTATGTTTTTAAATTCTGTCATGTGAATTTTAAAGCCTTGTAATTTTATTCCATGTTAATGAAAAATTTCAGTGTTTAAGTTTCTTGCAATTCTGTCTCCTTTAAAGTTTTATATATAAATGTAAATTTATGTTTACAAGCTATTCTCTTAAGCCTTTTTAAGCTTTTACAAACTGTTTTAACTCATTTAAAGGTTTTGCAAAAGTTTTTAAAAAGGCTACTATTTCATTCAAAAAGATTATGGTTTCAGCTTATATTGGATGTTAAAGCAATAATGGATGGCTTTAAGCTTGGGTTTAGTGCCTCATGGGAGGCTATAGGGTTTGTTAATAAGCTGTTGAAAGCTTAATATCATTGCCAAAAAGCTTGGACCTCTTGTGAGTTCTCTTTTCCATTTTTGCTTATTTTCACTGTTCATTAGCTTATTTTCTGCTTATTGCTTGCTTTTCTTGCTTATTCTTACTATTTTATGCTTACTTGTTTTTCCTGGTTGCTTATTTGCCATTTATTTGTGTTTTCTCTTGAAATCGCCCTTATTGCCTTGTAATCTGCTTATTCTTCTTAATTGGTTACTTTGTTGCTTTATTAGATTGTTTCTTTTTGTTACTTGTGCTTATATTGAATGCTTATATTTTTTTTCCATAAATCATTGCTTAAAATTTTGTTTCAACCTATAAATTTGTTTTTACCACATAAGGCGGTATTTGGCATAGTTAGGTCAAAAGGGTCATTTTGGGGATAAAAGATAAAAAACATTTGGGTCTGTTTGGTTAACTTTGGGTAAGCAATCGTTGAGTGTTTATTAACAGTTTTTAAATATGATTATTTCTAAGCTCTGAGGGCTGTGTTTAAGTTTTTTCTATAAGCTATTTTGAAACTGTCATGATAAAACAGTTTACATAATGCTTATTTGGCAAGTCTTTTTAATCCAACTTTGAGTCTTAGTGTTGAGTTCATTTTAGTGTCTTAAGTTATTAGTTAAAGTGTCTTTCATTTTACTTGTGTCTTTCCAACTCTGTCAAGTTTTTGGTTAAGCAATTTTTTGTTGAAAAGTCCCTTTTTCAATTCAATATATCAGATATTAAAAATTGGTTTTAGTTCGTGAAAATTTGAACATAAGCTCACTAAGTAGTGGTCTAAATCTGTTTTAACTGGTTTTTATGTTGAGCTTATTTTAAGCTTATTTTTTTTTTGCTTATTGTCATTCCTTGACAAATGATAAAAGAAACATACACTGTGTAACACCTCTTCAGCCTTTTTTTTATTTGCTTATTTCAGATTCAAACTTTATGATCTTTGCAGTTTTAGATAGCCAATAAGCTATACTTTAAGCTAGTTCAAGTCTTAAGCCCTTAAGTGTCCTTTTTGGTGCTTAAAAAAATAAGCCCAAAGTGTGTCCCTAGGCCTATTGGTATGCAGTTGGTGCCCTTATAGCTTTTTGCTTTTTCTGGCTTATCAGTCTGCTTTTTGTTGGCTTATTCTGTCTGCATTTGCTTATTAGGTAGGTTAGATTATCTGTTTTAGCTTTTCTTTTATTTTCATTAGCTTATTTAGCTTTTAGAGCCCATCAGTTTAGCTTAACTTAGGAATTAGTTTTAAAAAAGCCATTCTGCTACTTTCTGTTTGCTTATTGTAGCTTACTTTTAAGATTTTATAAAATTCGTCTTTTTTTTAATATTGCTTATTTTTATTAGTTTAACAAGTTTAAAAAAATAATAATAATAATTTTTACAAAAAGGAGAGGCCAAGGGTCGAACCCTGGACCTCCCCCTTTGCACACACGACCTCAAACACAAAAACCACTAACCATTTTGCTTACATTAGCTCCTCATTCATGTTTTGCACCATTTAATCTTTATTGTCATTTTTACCTTTTAAGCTAATAAGCACTTTTCTGCTTATTCTGGCTTATTCTATTAGCCACCATTCCAGCTCTTATTTTTCTTAGAATCTACTCACTTCAAGCTACTTTCCTGTATTTTTTGAGATTTTTCTAAAATTGTTTGCTATTTTGAATTATATTTTCTTTATAAAACAGTTTTTAATTCATAATAAATGATAAAAAAGTCAAAAAAATATCTCTTTTTTAGAAAATTTTCTTTTATCATTTTGCATCTAGGAAAATTATTTTTGCCTTCGTAGGGTTATTTTTGCAAAATTTAGTTTTTTAAAGAACGTGTTTCGTACCCCGTTCTAGTTTTCTTTGTTTTTTTTTAACTTTAAACGTTTTCGTTTTAGGATTTTCTTTAATATTTCTTTTAATTCAGTAATTTAGGATTATTAAAACTTTAAAAAAATCATTTAGGGTTTAGTTTTTGATAATTTAGTTTTCTTTAACTCGCGTTTTTACTTTCCCGTCTAAGTTTTAGGTTTAAATCATTCTAGCTTTCGTTCCTAGGTTTTCCTTAATTGTTTTTGCATTTTAATTAGAAAAACCAAGTCCAAATCTTTTTTCATTCAAACATCAAATATCAAACCGACTCTCGACTTTCCAATTCACTCCTCGTTGGGACTACGGCCCGGGAACATCATATACTACTTCCGGTTTCATTGATTTTCTTGATAATTATCCTTATTATATATTTATAAGTATTATATATTTATTTATATATTTTAAAGGGTTGATTAATCTCCAAATCAATTTTTGGCGCCGCTGCCGGGGAGGAGTGTAAAAGCGTTTGTCGTTTCGAAGTTTGACAATTAGTGCTTTGAAGATCCTTCCTTGTGGAGTTATTTTCTTTATAAAAATACAAAAATACAAAAATATTTTTCATTTTCTTTTATTAGTATATTTATATATATAAAAACCAAAAAAATCAAGAAAAATCAAAAATATAAAAAAAATTGTCCTTAATTATCAATAAAAATCATCAAGTTGGTAAAAGAACACCAACATATAATACTTTCAATTGAAGTATTATCCATTAATAAGTTCCCAAACCAAAGAATCAAAAACTTGCCTTTTGTGTCACTCGCGACGTACGGCTCACCTTTAAAAGTTAATTCTTTTAAAGAGCTACCGAGAAGCTTGTTGATTATTAGGTTTAAGTGTCTTATCTCGTTGTCTGTTATTAAAATATATTGTGAAAAATTGTTGAAAAACCAAAAAAATTAGTGTAAATTTTCTTTTTATATTTTAAGTGCATGCGCACTCGTTCTCAATCTCGTAATCAAAACCGTCCTCAACAACAAGCCCCACCGATAGTTATTGAACCTTTTAATCTTGAAGAACCTATTGATAATCCTCTCGTAGTTAACATGGCCGCTAATGGAGCAGGTGGTGTCGGACCACCTCCCGCGGGTGAAAATGTTCAACCAGTTCCCGACCTCGGGACTATGGAGGAGTTGTGCCAACCATCTTTAGATGGTCGAGGTGGACCAATTGCTCCGATTGCAATTCAAGCAACGGACTTTTGGACTTAAGAATGAAAATTGATTCAACAAGTTCAAAACTTCGTGGTTCCATTTCGCTGACCGGGTGATAATGCCAACAAGCATCTCAATACACAAATTTTTGAATAGTCACCCAAGCATGAAAAGTGAATGGGGTCATCGAATTGCACGCCTTCGTTACATCATCTCCTTTAATCTTGGCATGATCGTTTGAAGTCCGGAATGGTTTAATTCAATCGTTTGCCCAGGTAGTCTATCAACTCCTATTGACCAAATGGCAAAAATATTTATCGGGGAAATATACTTCCCACCCTTTAATTTGGTGACCAAGTTGGAAATGATATTACGAATTTTCTATCAAGACCCGATGAGTCGTTATTCGAAAGCTTGGGAACGTTTATAAGCTGTTCAATTGATCAGATCATTTTTGGATGCTAGCTCCTAGATCGGCTAGGGCTTTGCACTTGAGCTCACTAAAACCACACGGAATGAGAAATTTCCTAGGGTCTCTGAGTTTTTCAGGTAACTTCTTTAGGATAACCGCTGAGCAATTTTCATTAAGGGGTGTATTTGCCAATTCTAAAAGTTTCTCTTTGTTGGAAAGGAGAGACTTAAGCATTTTTGGTATTTCAGGATTAGAATCAAAGCATCGGTAAGAGAGATATTGATATGAAGTTGTTTAAACATTTGCCAAAATTTGTGGATTTGGACTTCATCTTTCTCTTACCGTTTTTCTTGGTTCATTCTTGAAGGATAAGGGATATGAGGGTGACGAGGATCCCTTTGGTGAACCACATAATTTCTTTGAGAAGGAGGTTTAGCTTTTTGGACGAGAGGAGGTGGGACCTTAATGGTAAACTCACCATGTTCTGTGTCTGTTAAAGTCTCCTATACACGTTCATCCTCCTTCGGATTTATGAATGGAGGAGGTATAGGAACGGAAGGTCCATCAAGAACAAGACCACTTCGAGTGGTAATGGCTTTTAATTCACCTTTCGGGTTAGCAATGGTGTTGCTCGAGAGAGATCCTGTACCCGAAGTAGAAACGGTGTTCATTTGGAAAAAGCTAGCCGTCATATTCTTAAGCTCATTGGTTTGGTTAGGCATTGAAGCTTGAATCGAAGTTTGCATTTCATTCCTTAACTCATTTTTCACATTGCTAATTTGGTTTTGCATGGCTTTCATATTAACATCATTTGTTTTCTTAAAATTTTCAAACTCACTTAAAGGAACACTTTGGTTTTGTTGAATTGGAGCTTGATAAGTTGCATTTTGATTGAAATTGTTTCCTCGGTTATATCCTTGAGGTTGGCTAAAATGGTTTTGATTATTTTGCCCGTTTTGTTGAACTAAACCCGGTGGTCTAGTTTGATTAGCCACACCTGGAGGACGATAATTGGAATTACCCTGATTGTAGTTACCCGCGGCTGCTGCAACGTATCCTTGAATATTATCTCGATATTCCGGGAAAGTGTTGCCATCAGCGGCGAGACACTAATAGTAAGGATGAGCACCACCGCATGTGACACAAATCTCCTCAACGGCTTCTACGGAAGCTGGAGGTGGGGTTGCTTGAAATTGTTTAAGAATAGCTATCGTATCGGTAGTCACAACACTCGTTTACTGATTTACTGCATGAGTCAGTTTGGCTATATCAGAAGAAGAAGAATTACCATCACTTGATTTCACTTGAGAAACAATCAATTTGTTTCGTGAATTGCGGACTTTAGATTTGTTTTTGATAATCGTCAACACATCTCGAGTACTTCTTTCCAAAAGATTACCACCGGCGGTAGAATTCAAAGAATCTTGGTCGGCCGGGTTCAAGGCATTGTAGAAAGTATCAAGTTGGTGCAATTCGGTGAAACCATGATGAGGACAAGCACGAAGGAGATCTTTGTAACAGTCTCATGCCTCATGAAACGACTCATCAAACTTTTGTTAAAAGTTGGAAATCTCATTTCGGAGATTTGTCGTTCTTGAGGGAGGAAAAATTCATTGATGAATTTTGATAGAATTCCTTGGCAAACGATCAAACCATTCGGCTACACGATCTTGCAAGGAGTAAGGGAAGAGATGTAGACGAAGGGCGTCATCGGAGACCCCATTCACTTTCATGCTTTGGGTGACATGCGAAAATTTGTCGAGATGCTTGTTGGCATCATCACCCGGTTCGCGAAATGGACACGAATTTTGAACTTGTTGAATCATGTCATTCTTAAGTCCAAAATTCGTTGCTTGAATTGCAATCGGAGCAATTGGTCCACCTCGACCATCTAAAGACGGTTGGCACAACTCCTCCATAGTCTGGAGGTCGGGAACTGGTAAACCACCTCCTCCGGCGGGAGGTGGTCCGGCACCACCGGCTCCATTAGCGGCCATGTTAACTACGGGAGGATTATCAAAAGGTTCTTCAAGATTAAAAGGTTCAACAACTACCGGTGAGGCTTGTTGTTGAGGACGGTTTTGATTACGTGATTGAGAACGAGTGCGCATGCACTTAGAATATAAAAAGAAAATTTACACTAATTTTTTTGGTTTTTTCAACAATTTTTCACAATCTATTTTAATAACGGACAACGAGATAAGACACTTAAACCTAATAATCAACAAGCTTCACGGTAGCTCTTTAAAAGAATTAACTTTTAAAGGTGAGCCGTACGTCGCTAGTGACACAAAAGGTAAGTTTTTGATTCTTTGGTTCGGGAACTTATTAATGGATAATACTTCAGTTGAAAGTATTATATGTTGGTGTTCTTTTACCAACTTGATGATTTTTATTGATAATTAAGGACAATTTTTTATATTTTTGATTTTTCTTGATTTTTTTTTGTTTTTTTTGTTTTTATATATATAAATATACTAATAAAAGAAAATGAAAAATATTTTTGTATTTTTGTATTTTTATAAAGAAAATAACTCCACAAGGAAGGATCTTCAAAGCACTAATTGTCAAACTTTGAAACGACAAACACTTTCACTCTTCCCCGGCAACGACGCCAAAAATTGATTAGTGTAAATTCAACCCTTTATAAATATAAATAAATATAAATAAATATAAATACAAGGATCAAAATCCACAAAATCAATGAAACCGGAAGTAGTATAGAATATTCCCGGGTCGTAGTCCCAACGAGGAGTGAATTGGAAAGTCGAGAGTCGGTTTGATATTTGATGTTTGAATGACAAAGATTTGGATTTGATTTTTCTAATTAAAATGCAAAAACAATTAAGGAAAACCTAAAAACGAAAGCTAGAATAATTTAAACCTAAAACTTAGACGGAAACGTAAAAACGCGAGTTTTAAAAAACTAAATTATCAAAAATTAAACCCTAAAGTGATTTTTTAAGTTTTAATTATACTAAATAACTAAATTAAAAGAAAAATGAAAGAAAATCCTAAAACGGGAACGTTTAAAGTTAAAAAACGAGGAAAACGAGGCTCGAAACCCGTTCTTTAAATGATGAAATTTTGAACAAATGACCCTACGAATGCAAAACTATTTTTCCTAAGTTCAATATGATAAAATAAAATTTTGTAAAAAAGAATTATATTTTTTTGACTTTTTTATAAATTTTTATGAATTAAATACGAATTTATACTAAAATTAATATAAAATTAAAAAACCAAAACTAAATTAACTAAAATCTGAAAAAATTAAAGGGAAATTATTTTAAACTGTTTACACCTAGGAAAAATAAGAAAGTTGAACAAGACTTATCGTAATAAGCAGTTTAAAATAAGCTAAAAGGGGGGGGGGCTGGGAATGGGCTTAAGGGCCTAAAAAGGATATAAAGGGGGTGATAATGTGTGCAAACAATACGGATGAGCTTTTGTAGCACAAAAAAAAAACAAAAATAAAAATCAAAAAAAAAAACCCAAAAAAAAAAGAATATTGGCAATGGGGTGTGAGTGTAGCGGCATGGTATAAAGGTGAGGTTCAGGGTTCGAGCTGGGCCTCTTCTTTTATTAAAATTTGTTTTCTCTCTTTTTTTTTAAACTTATAAAAAACTAAACCAAACTAAGCAACTTAAAAAACCACTCTTTTACACCAATCTTAAATAAGCTGGAAAATAAGCACAAAGAAAGGGGGCAGACTACTAGTTTAAACTAAGGGAAACTAAGCTAACTGCTAGGCTAGTTTTAAGGCAAATAAGATAAGGAAAAAGTCTAATAAGCACTAACAGATTATGCTAATCTAATAATTAGAATAAAAAAATAAGTAAAAAGGAACTGAAAAAAATAAGCCTAAGGAAAGAACTATAGGTTGGCAGATTCTACTTCTATTACTAAGGCAAAAATAATTAAATCTTCTAAGCTTTGGGGAGCAAATAAGCAAGAAGCAAAAAGCAAGTTAAGCTTAGCAGAACTATCACTAAACTCTAATAAGCTGAGATAAACACTAAAAGTCAGAAAAAAAACAAACAGATAAGCAAGACTCAAAATTAAGCTATAGCAAAACTAGCACCCATCACAGCCTAAGGACAAGATTTGGGCTTATTTTTAAGCCACTTAGAATCAATTCTAGGCTTAATGAGGCATATGAGCTTAAAGCTCAGCTTGGACACTATCTAAAAATGCAAAGACCACAAAATTTTACAAACAAATAAGCCAAGAAAAAGAGGTGTGAAGTGGGATGTCTCACCGACTTGGTTTTTCTTAACAAGCAACTAGGCAAATGCAGTCTTAAAAATAAGCAATCAAATAAGCTCAAAAATCAAAATAAAGTTAAAACAGATGGAGACAAGCTCCTAATGAGCTTGTGCTCAAAAATTGAAATGCTAAAAACAATTTTTAAGGTCTGATAAAAGGAAATGAAAAATGCAGTTTTAACTATAAAAAAAATACTTGACAAAAATGACAGATTTTAACACAACAAAGGGAAACCAAAATGACTTTAACTAACCGAATTAGGACTCTAAAAAGACACTAAGACAAGACTCAAAACTGATTTAAAATGTCCCTAACCAAATAAGCTCCTTGGACTATTTTGGACTAACAGTTTTAAAGGAGTTATTTAGAAAAACCTTACAATCAATTTTTAACTTTAAAACTTTTTCAAAAACTGACTAAAAGTGCTTAAAAAGGTTTGTTCAAAGTGAGCAAAGTGACCCAAGTGGTTTTGGACAAAAATGACCCATTTTAGACCCTTGACCCAAACACCACTTTAGGATTTTGAAAAACCTTTTTAAACTGTTTTTAAGAGATTTAAGCAATGGGTTTTGAACATAGATGATAAACAAGCAAGGTCAAGCAGAGATAAGCAAAAAGAAAGCAAAAATAAGCAATTAAAATAAGCAAACAGTTTTAAGCAAATTATGACAGTTTAAGACAGTTTTGGCATAAAACTTCAACAAAGGACAAGGCAAGCAAATAAAAAGAACAAATAACATAAGATAACAATAATAAGCAAGAAAAGACAGGAAATAAGCAGAAATAAGCTAGCTACAGTAAAAATAAGCAAAAATGAAAAAGGGAACTTACAAGAGTCCTATGCTTTTTGGCAATGAAATGAGCTTTCTAACAGCTTATAAACACACCCTATAGCCTCCCACGAGGCACTAAACCCAAGGTCTTCCATTTTAACCTTGCTCCTTGTTGCTTTCTTCTTTTTCTTTTTGATATTTTTTTGGATTTTTGAGTTTTCTGACAAAAAATTAAAACAAGCTTACATATAGGCTGTTAAGGACTTAATAGCTTATATGTGAGCTTAAACTAGTGTTTAAAGGACAAGTTAAGTAAAGTTAGTTGTTATGTGCTTATGATGCTTGATTGATAGTTTAAAATCTTAGTTTGCACTTATTAGTTATAAAACAGTTAAAATATAAAAAATAGTAGCATTAGCTTTTAGCTTATTGTTTATGCTTATTTGCTTATTGATAATTGTTCATTATGTCTGTTAGTAGCTTATTAATATCTGGTATTTGAAGTTTGTGATCTAAATCTCATTTTTATAAACTTAAAATGGCTTTAAAGGATTTAAGGGGGTGTTTGGGTCAAGCAGTACTAACTTGAGTTATACTGCTAGACACCATTTGGTTCCTTAAATTGGTTTTAAATTTCATTCTTAGGTTTATTAAGGTAAGATTTATGGTCTTTGATTAGGTTTAGCCAAGTGTTGATCAAGTTTTAGTATAAGCTGTTGAATTTTGAGGGCATTAGTTTAGTTACTTAGGTGTTTTTAGCTTAAGTTTAATCTAGCTGTTTTCATTTCTTTAATTGCTCTTGTTTTGGTTAGTATAGAGTAGTAGCACATGTCCTTAATCCTGCATTTGTTTAAATTGAGTTTTGGTCATTTGAGTGCAAACTGCATCAGATAACAAAAACAACAAAATAATCATTTTAAAGCTTAAAATTCAGCAAGCAAAAGTAGTTGTTAGCTTTTGATTTTCATAACACTAGTATATTTTAGGACAAATTAGTCATATTAAGGCTTATTTTAGTTTAAAAAGCTTATTTGAATATCTGTTTTTGATATGCAATTTAGCTTTTTGTCTTTTCATTCTAAAACCAAAAGTAAGGTAAACTGCATAAGCATCTTTTTCATTAAGCATTTGATTTTCAAAATACTTTTCAAAAGTTGTTTTAAGTAGATTATTGGCCAGTCTTTAAGCTGGTATAAGCTAGTTTTTCATAAGGTTCCATTAGCTTATTAAAAATTAAGCTCAAAGTTGCCCTTTAAGGCTCTTTGGTTTCCAATTTTAGTATTAGTGCTTAATTTGACTTTTCAGCTTAATGCTTATTATTTTTGCTCAAATCTTGTTTCAATTTGTTTATTAGGTTAGTTTTAGTATAATGGTAGCTTAATTAGCTTAGGTGTTAGCTTATTTTAACTTATTTGTTTTCTTAAATTTTGTTTAAAAAGCCAAAAAAGTTAAGTGTTTTCTGTCATCATATTAAGCTGGTTTCGAGCTTATTCATAAGTTTTCACAAAAAGTTTCTTTTATAAAAAATGTTCCTTATAAGCTGTTTTATAACTTTGCTTTTTAAAGTTTTTGCAAAAAAATAAAAAAGGAAGAGGGGAAATCCAGGGTGAGCAATGCTCGAACCCTGGACCTCAACCCTCCTCAACCTTTATAAACACCTCAACACACACACCACTAACCAACTCGCCCTTGGGACTTTTACGTCCAAGTTTGCAAACAAATTAAATTTAACCTCTTTTTGGCTTATTATTTCTATAAGCACACGAAGTGCTTTTAAGCTTTTTTCTGGCTTATTTGTTTAAGCTCACTTTGAGCTTTTATTTTTCTTGCATTCTTCACAGTTCAATGTATTTTTATAATTTTTCTTATATTTTTAAATTTAAGTTTAGTATTTTTTTTGAATTTATTTAGTTTAAAACTTTAAAAAATCATAAAAAATAGAAAAATAATAAAAAAAAATAAAATTCTTTTTTTATAAAATTTTCTTTTATCATATTCTAGGCTTAGGATTTAAATTTACTTTCGTATGGTTAAAATTTAAGTATTGCATTTTTTAAAGAACGGGGTTTGATCCCCGTTATCGTTTTCTTCGTTTTTTTACTTTACGCACCCTCGGTTTAGGATTTCCTTAGCTTTTTCTCACAAGTTAGTAATTAGGATTAGGAAGAGTTAAAAAAATCATTTTAAGTTTAATTTTAGATAATTTAGGTTTTAATTGTCGCGTTTCGTTAATTCCCGTTTACGTTTTAATGCTTACGTGTTTAATTTTCATTTCTTGTTTACTTGTTTTCGTGCATTTATCTACTTGTCATTTATATTTAGTAGGATTTAGAAAACCCAAATAAAAAATCTTTAAAACCATTCAAAACGCGCGATCACGGACTTAACCGATTCTCAATTCACGCTTCGTCGAGGGAAAACGACCCAGGAGGTTTTTGAGACTACTTTGGTTAAAAGTTTGTTTCTCGAACCCGACGAAAAATACTTACTATACTATAATTGTCTAATCCTTATATACTTATATATTATATTATATAGAGTGTGTTCGGATGAGATCATTTATATTCGTCTATCGTATCTTGTTATTAAATAGTTTTAAAAATTGTTTTACTAAAACAAAACTACACTAATGAAACACAATATTGTGTATATTTTTGTAAATTTTATGTTAATTTACGTTCGATCGTGTATGTTCGTTCGTTTATGTTCGTTTAGTGTCTTAATGAACGAACATGAATAACCATATTTCTTAATAAAAGAACATGAACAAGAAAATCCATTCGTTTAAGTGATCGTGTTCGTTTATTTGTCCGGCTAAAATTAAATAAACGTACATGAACAAGGCTTCGTTCATGTTCGTCTGGTTCGTTTACAGCCCTATTCATGATAATAGTTTTGAGACATCACTACAAAATAAATCTCTTATGGTTTCCTCGTATTATCATCTTTTTTCACGAGTGCACTCCACTCATAAATCTCTTATGCCGTCATGTATATCCTTATCGATCGATTATCAATCAATTTCTTGCAGTACGTGTATAAATATGGCCCATGCCAATGAAAAAAAAGACAGTAAATAAATATAACTAGCCCATGCCTATGAAAAAAAAGTATTGTTAATTCATAAAAACATTAATCTATAGTTTATATACCTGATTATACCTTTTATACTAAAGGGGAAGATCGTTCCCCGAGGCAATTAAATGCGCGGCTTTAATGAATGGTTCGACCCATTTTTACCCGACCCGACCTTTTAATACTCTTTTTCTCCTTGCCACCGCTTCACACATCTTCCAGAACTCTCTCTCTCTCACATCCTAGAAATCTCTCTCTCTGTTCCATCCCAAAACACATGCAGATGACGAAAGGAAATCAAGCAAAAGGAGCATCAGGAAGCTGATTTTGCAAACAATAATTCTTCCAAAGGTAAGATCTTTTATTTATTCTAATTCTATTGATGTTTTTCTTTTAAAAAATGGGATTAAGGAAATTCAATGACAAAGCAGCAGTGATTTCAAACACACACACAAATCTAAAAAATTACGGTGACGTCAGATGTAAGTTTTCATTTTTCTAAACTTTTTTTTTGGTTAAAATTAGGGGGTTGTGGTAATTTTCTGATTATTAATTTTCGTGTTAAAATTAGGTTTTTTTTAGATGCACATGAAATTTGGGGGTATTGGTTTGGATTCGTTTGTTATGATAAAGATAGTGTTTTGGGTTTTAGATATGCTTTTTTATGAAAATTTTACATGTTGATGATGTTACAAATCGAAATCCGGTGACCCGAAACTTGGCCACTCAAAATTTTTATAAGTTTTTTTTTAATTTGGATTAAGTGATTTTATTTATAGCATAAATCACTTACTCCCCACTGGCCACTCAAAATTTCAATTACTTGCATGTGTTCCAGGTGTATTCGATTTGGGTTTCATTATTCTGGAAGGAGATAACCGCTGAGGAAAGAAGGCGAACCCGTAGCTCCAAATTCGGTCCGTGAGTAAGTTTTTTCATAAATTTCTTTCAAATTTTTTGCTACATTTGGATTTTTTAATCAAAGGGTTTTTGCATTGTATGAAATTATTGAGCTACTATGGGGTTTTATAGATTGGTTACAGTTCGAGATTATTGATGATGTTTGAGTTACAGTTTATGATTTAGAAGAAATGTATATTCATAGTATCTTAAGTTTACAAAGCGTTTTATTGGGTGTTAAATGATGGTTACCAGTAACTAGCAACCAATGTAAGAGATAGTATGTATAAGGGATAAGCATTGGGTCAAAAACACCCATTGAGTGATGCGTCCAAATTCCAATATTTTTTACATGACATTTAGTTAAATACAGGGGTCTGAGAATCGTGGTATTTGTGTGGCATGCTGCGCATAATTTGTGCTCGATTTTTCGCCATCGATTACGAACTGATGATCATGAATGTAAAAGTAGCAAGCAGCAGAAGAAAAGAAAGGAGCAGCTAATGCAGTTTGCAAAGGTGAATATATGTATGTATAGTTGACAAAAGGTACCATCTCTATGTTTTTCATATGACATTATGTTACCTTGCGCATTTAAATAATTTGTTGATTAATTATGACAAAACACATGTAGTCAGTTTTATAAGCACTTAAGTTTATGAAATAGAGTATAATCGAGTTATTGCTTTTTTTGATATCGCATGATGTTTGTATAACTAATTTGTAGATTGTCGGCTGTTATAGGTGTGTCTCATTTATCGGGCTCTCCGTATGCTACTCACGAGCTGCTTTCGTCGAGTTGTGGTAGCCAATACGCTCGGCTATATTTGGACGTCTTCCAGAATTCTCAATTTTGTGCAGGGAGCTCACGACAACGGTGCAACACAGCTTTTGAAGGTATTTTGAGTGAAACCTATATTTTTTTTGTTAACGCTTATTAAATTTCACCATCAATTTAAC
>BQNB010053102.1:5294-19438 GCA_026074375.1 Tanacetum coccineum
CGGGCTCACAACGGACCCAATAGACCCAACAGCGGGCTTATTAGCTTATCGAATAAGCAAAATAAGCGAACTAACCTTCCAAGTGCTTAACAGGCTAAGACAAAGTTAGTGGACCCCAATGGGCCGAACCAAAGAGATTTAAAACCTCTTCGGGTCATTAATGGGCCCGAAGGCCCATTACAAGTGCTTATTGGCTTATTTCAAATAAGCTGAGACCGAGACAGATTAAACTAAGATTGAAACGTGTAGGAAATAAGCTAAAAAGCCAAAGGAAGCCTAGAAGGGTGTATCGGGTTAAGCTATTGGGCTTACGGGCCCAATAAGCTCGAAATAAGCCATAATAAGCTCCCCGAGCTTATTCTAAGTCTATCAGACCCTGCTGAGCTTATTGAGAAACCCTAAACTTGTTAGAACTATAACGGATCTTTAAAACACTAAACGGACCTTAACGGGCCCAATAAGGCCCGTTAAGCCAAAAATAAGCTCGATGAGCTTATTTAAAAGCCGAAACAATTTTGACAGCTTATTTCCACTTAACAAAACGAAATGCCACTTGTTGAGTTTTAATTGGAACTAATATGCTATTTTCGCAAATTGAGGGACTAAAAGTGTCCAATTCGAAACTTAAGGGATTAACTTTGTCATTTTCGAATTTCAATAACTCCAGGGACTGTTTTTGAAACTTAGGGATCTAAGTGTAGTTATAAGGACCTAAACTACCTTTTTGTAAACTTAAGGGACTAATTATGTCTTTNTTTGATCCAAGCCTCATTGAGCTTGGATCTTGTTTGTGTTGAGTTTAAACACACTCATTGAGAGTGTCTAGTGCAGGATTGACAAACTTGGTCACCTGCAATATTGGTTTTGCCTCTTTGCCATTTGCATCAGATAGACACCACTGCAGTCTTAAACTGCAGTGGTTTTTGATCAAAATTAGGATAGCTTATTTGGTTTTTAGCTTTTAAAAATCAGTAGGGTTATAGTTAACATATAGGTTAATATAGATTAAAACTTGTTTTTCATATTTAAGCTTATTACATAGGATAAATCAGCTTTTAAAGTTCAATAAAAAACCTCAAAAAGCCAAAAACAGTAGTAATTAGCTTTTAAACTTAGATTTCTAGCTTATAGTATTAGTTTTTATCATTTATATTTGTAGATTATTAATTGAGTAATTAGATTGCAAAAGCTCAGCTTTTGTCATAGCTTATTGAGTTTTTTTAGCTTATTTAGATTTTGAGTTTTTAGTGTTTATTTCTGAGTTTGTCATTTAGATGGTTAAATTTAGTTAGCTTATAGTATTTTTAGCTTAAGTAGCTTTTCAAAATTAGTTGCTATACATTATTAGCTTTTCAGAACTGCTTTTAGAATTGAAATTGAGCTTAAATTGAGTTGTGTGCAAGCATTTAAATGAAAATTAGCTTTTTGGCCCTCAAAGGCTCACTTTTTGAAAACAGCTTTTTCATTAGCTTTTTGAGTGCTTATTTCTAGGTTTCAGCTTAAGCTTTCTTTATTAAAGTTTCTTAAAAAAGGGTCCTTAACAACTTTTGTTCTTTAAGTTTTTTTTTAAAAAAAGAGAGAAGTGGAAGTCGGGGTTGAGCAAGACTCGAACCCCCGACCTCAACACCTCAACCCTTTATAACACACCACACACCACACACTACCGCTGTGCCCTTGGGTCTTTTCCGTTAGACTCTCATTAAATCTAACTTTTATACACATTTTAGCCCAATAAGCCTAATAAGCTATTAAAGCTTATTTCGTGGCTTATTTGATAAGCTGTGATCTCGGGCTTATTTTTCCTAGGTTTTAATTAGTTTAAGCTAATTTCTGTAATTTTTCTAGAATTTTTATAGTTCATTTAGTATTTTTAAACATTTATTTTCATTAAAAACTTTAAAAAATCATAAAAATAGAAAAATAATCAAAAAAATAAAAATCTTTTTTTGAAAAATCTCTTTTATCATAAAGTTCATAGGAAAATTAGTTTTGCTTTCGTATGGTCTAATTTGCAAAATTTTGATTTTTAAAGAACGAGATTTGTCCTCATTCTCGTTTTTCGTGTTTTAACGCTCATTTTTACTCCGTTTTTGTTCTAGTTTTCTTTAAACTTACTTTTTAGTCAAATAGAGTCCATTTAAAAAGAAAATTTTAAGTTAGGTGTATTTTTAGAAATTTAGGGTTTTTGACCTCAGTTTAAGGGTCCTGTTTTGCGTTTTTAGTTAAAATTTAGATTTCTCGTTATTTGTCTTCATACTTAATTGTTTGAGTTTGTTAAATTTCCACTTTTAAAAGTAGTTAATCAAATCATCCTTTGTTTCCATTTCAAATCATTGTCCGAGCATCAAACGTGGATTCAATTTCATAAATCGTTGGGGAAACGACCCGGGGAATCATACTTTCTGGTTGATATACGTATTATATTATATTATATATATTCATGAAGATTTTCCTTTTTACCTTTGTCCTCAAGGGTAATCTGGTAATTTTCCATCGTATTATATATTTTATATTTTTACGTGTGTTAGATTCTACGAATCATTGGCCTAATTCAGAGCCTAATTGTCTATTGTACATGATTTGTATGAAAAATATCCTAAGTGTAAAACAAGTTGTTGAACTTAAATAAGTTCAACGAGTCATTCTCAAGAAGTTCTTCAGACTCATCACAACCTGAGGCGGATCTCAGCCAGTGAAGAAAAGAACCAAGATCAAGGATGATGGAGTCAGTGAGTATTGACAGATGACCAACCGACTCTCGAAGACCATCTCTGAATAAAGACCTGAACATATTGGCGGAAACTTCCTAAAAGCAAAAAAGCAGACAAACGTACAAGAGTGGAGGCTTGTACTTTTTTGAAGGTTACTAAAAAGAAGACAAAAGTACTAAAGTAACTGAAAGCAAATAGTTAAAATAACTATTTACTTTAATGCTTTATTGAAGCTTCCAAGAGAAGCTTTGTATTTTCCCACTATATATATATGCGGGCTTGTAGTAGGCGATGGTTAGAGATTCTAAACAAACAAATAATACAAAGTATTATAGTGATAGCGTCTTTATCTCATTGGTTCATATGCATAGCTATGAACAATGAGAGCTTTATTTGTCATTTAATATCCCGGTTGTTGGTCTGCAAACAACCGAGAACACTTGTAAATCTTTGATTCATTTCTAATAAGATTTATAAAGCATTGAAAAGTACAAATGGTGTTATTAGTATGTCAAATGGGTCTCGTGGTAATATTATCATATATTACATGAATTTTAAGACCGACGTAAGAAAATTTTATTTGCAATTGCAACAGAGAAGTTATAAGTCTATGTGTTAATTTTGACTTCTAGTTAAGCTATTTTTAGACCATAAATTTTGAAATGTGCATTTTGCATTAAGCCATTTTTTAGACTATAGATATTAAAATGTGGATTTTGCTTTAAGCCAAGTATGAATTTATAATGTTCTTTTTACTAAATAATTGCCAACATTTTATGTTTTAGATAACTTGTTATGTTTTTTGATGTTAAAAGAAGGAATAAAGAAACACTAAAAACTCAAACTGTATAAATTCTTTGGAATGGTTGAATTATAAAGAACTATTTTTTACTTTTCGGATGAGGAAGTATACCATAACCTCAACTGCTTCAGATGAGGAAGTATCAACTAATTATGGTGACAATTTCATAGCCGACTAGGAAGCCGTCTTGGGTGATGAAAATGCTACGGAAGAAGATGGTAATTCAGAGGATGATGATAAGTCATTCGATGATGACTCAGACGAAGATTTGTTCAATAACGAGTACATGGATGGCGGTGATGAACAATCTTGTGGCGTCTCAGAGTTTGCTAAGAAAGTCAATTCAACTTTTTCGGTGACATTCAAAAATGACGCCAATCTCTCACCTAATAACTCTTTGGGTAATATTGACAAAGTTGAACTCGATGTGGTTGTCGAAGACTCCTTTATCAATGACAAGTCGTACTCAACAAACAAGGTAGGAAATCAGGTCAACAATCAGGGTTTAGTTGCTGTCAGCCCCTTCCCCAATGGTTCTCAATCCTCACCTCGTGACATATGTGGGTCCAAAGAGAAAAACCATTTTAAGAAGATTGTCAACTTAACTAATGTTGTTGGGCCTGCAAACTTAAATAAAATCCATCATGGACCTGATTAGACGTGGGCAAAAAACCCGGTTTTTAAACCGGTTCATCAAACCGACCCGGAAACCGAACCGGTCAACCCCGGTTTTGACAGGAACCGGTTCTGGTTCTTGGCCAAACCGGTGGTTTGGAACCGGTTTGGGGTTTTTGTGTGTGCACCGGTTCGTCGACCGGTTTTGGGAATCGGCAAATCGAAACCGAACCGGTTCGGGATTTTTTTTTTAGAATTTAGCTTTTCTAATGTGGGGGGACCCGTGGAGGAGCGTTTTCGATATAGTTGTGGTCAACGAGCTCAAATTCGGCAAGAAATTTATTTTACGGCAACAAATGATGAAGCGGGTCATTGCATTCAAAGACTTTTCGGTTTTCCACACGGGTAGTACTTTAGCTAAACATTGAGAAAAACGTTTGTCAATTTTAATTTGGAAAATAAAATTATGTCAATTACGTTGGATAATGCTAGCAACAACACATCCGCAATTGGTAAACTAAAACTAAAATACGAACCATCAATGGATGGTAGGTTTTATCATAGTCGTTGTGTTGCACACATCATTAACTTGGTTCTGCAAGTTGGTTTAGCGGTACCCGCGATTAATGCAATCAAATAGTCTTTTAAAACAATGTTAAAAGATGTTTTTAAATCGAGTGCTAGAAACCATCAACGCTATATTAAAATCTGTTCCGAAGCGGGGAAACCTTGTTTATCACCTAATTGGGACATTCCGATAAGATGGAACTCCACTTATCATATGTTCCTATGTGGTTTAAAACAAAGATCTACTTTGATATATTTTCATGACCTATTGAAAGTATAACCCAATTACTTGAAGTGTTTAACAATGCCACGAAAGTTTTATCGGGGGTTTACTACCTGACATCTCTATTGGTACTTCAACAGATTGTCTTCATGACTAACAAATTAACCGAATATGAATTTGAGGAGGGTATATTTGCAACTATGGTTAAACCAATGAAAGAAAAACTTAAGAAGTATTTTGAAAGAATGCCACCGATAATTACTTGTGCAGCCGCTTTAAACCTATGTTTAAATGTACACGGTGTAGAGTTTCTTATCGAGTCGATAAGTACGGATTTGATTTTTTGATGATAGCTATGCAACTAAGGCAAAAAAATGGTTCACCGACTCGTTCGAAGGTTTGTATAATATTTATTATACAAAATATGGTAACCCAACAACAACCGAATGAAGTAGTGGGGGTGGGGGTTCTTCATCGAGGGCGAGTGGCGGGAGTCAAATGACCCGGTTGCTAAACCGGTTGAAAGAACATAAAAACAAAAAGGCAAGGAGTGATCCTTCATTGTCCTTCGAATATGAGCGATATGTTCATTCAGATTTTGTCACAATGCTTCAAACAACGGAGTTTGAAACTTTTGATGTCTTGGGTTTTTGGAAGGCAAAGGAAACAATGTTTCCCGTTCTATCCCGCATGGCCATGGATATACTAAGTGTCCAAGCTACTTCGGTAGCTTCTGAATCCGCATTTTCAACAAGTGGGAGGGTGTTGTCAATCCGAAGAACAAGACTCACTCCGGCGTCCTTAGAGATGTGTATGTGCTTAAAAGATCACTTGGACGCTCAAGAGCGTAAACAAGACAAATCCACTCTTGAAACCCCCGTAGACTTTGAAGAAGAGATCTTGGATGCCGAGGTGCAAGCAAATGAAGCCATTCCACTATCCGATGAAGAAATTGCACTTGATGCTGCTAGTAGCGAAGGTTCTATGTCCGGACCCGGTTCGGGAGGAGAAGAGGTTGAGGCTGAGGCTAATTATGGTTATGGTGTCTATCATGATGATTACTAATTGTCGATTATGATGTTGTATTTTCAATTCCGATGTATTATGTTGTATTTTCCTTTCCGATGTATTTCCTTTCCGATGTATTAGGTTTTCTATTAAATAAAAGTTGAAGTTTATTCAGTTTATTGCGTATAAATCCACGAAAAACGAAAAAAAAACGGTTCAAACCGGTTCGGGAGGTTAACCGGTTCCAAACCGGTGGGACCGGTTCGAATTTCAAACCGCCCAAAACCGGTTCCAAACCGGTTTGGGTTTTTCTCAAACCGGTTTCGACAGGTTCTTGACCGAAACAGGTTTCTATTTGACTAAAACCGAACCGAACTGGTTAACCGGTTTGCGCACGTCTAATTTTGAAGTATCCGTCTTGAAACGTATCACTCTAAAGTTGTGTAACTTTCTTAATTGAATAATGAGTTTTGAGTACAATATAAATAATGTTAATGATTAAAAAAGTTTGACTTAATACAAACAATACTGACACTAGATACTCTTTCACTAAAAAGGTGTTTCGTTTCCACTTAATAAGTCGGTCCAAACTTTTATTTCATTTTAATGGAGAGTTTGGAAAAAAAAACTCCCCCCTCTTAATTAAATGATTTATCTAATACTCCTTCCGTCTCATTTTTATTGTTCACGTTTTCTTTTTGGGATGTCTTAATTTAATTGTTCACTACTAAAAATAGATAGGGAAGTTTGATCAAGTTTACTATATTACCCTTGTTGGAAATTAATATTACAAACATTAAGGAAGACTTAAATTAATTAGCTAAGGGTAAAACTGTCATTATGTCAAAAAGTAAGAAAGAGAAAGCAGTAATAAATGCATTTTTCTTAAACTGTGTGTTTTTTGTCGGGAGACAATAATTTTGGGACGGAGGGAGTAAAATCTTTAAACCACTAAATTTAAATAAAACCCCTGACCATTAAATTTTGATACTATGGATGTGTTTGTTGAAACTAGCGATAGCAGTTAACAATACTTGTTTAATTTATAAAAGTGTTTGGTTGAATAGTTGTAACTGTAATTTTAATGTGTAAAATGGCGTAATGCTAATTGCTAAATGCTTATTTAAAAAGCATTGAGAAATTAGTGTTTTTATAATTTTATAAATGTTAACTGTTTTTTTCAAAACGAGTTTTGTAATAATTATGCTAAATATTAAATGCTAGTTGCTCAAAAATACTTTCAAAAACTGTCTGCCAAACACACCATATATCTCCATCTCACTCTATTTCTTTTTCAATAAATCCATGAACAAATATATGTATACAAGTTTTTATTATATGATTTCGAGCATGTAGAAAACATAAAGGGATGAATACGATTCCGTTTAAAATCTTAAAACTTTTGTATCAAATACCCGATCAAACTTGATGTAATATGAAAAGTATCAATTATAGTCTTTGACTATATGAATAATGAAAAGCATAGAATAAGCAAGTTGTCACAACACAAGCATAAACATCAAGTCATAACACAAGCATAAGTATAAAATAAATAGAGAGCGATAAATAAAAGATAATGCAAACCGGACATGATGATTTATAGTGGTTCAGTCACGGAGCTCCTCTCCTCCCTTCTCCACTCCCCGAATACCCAACTCGAGAGTTATTCCACTAGATCAACAAGCTCTCTTCTCGGCGGAGAAAACCTTACACAACGCCGCTTACACTTTTTCCGGTACAAAGCTAAATACCAAGTCCTAGTTCAAGGTAGAACCAATCTAACTTTGTTTACACTTTATTCGGTACAAAGCTAAATAACGAGTTCTTACAAACCAACCCAAACTCATTATGTTTTATGGCCCAACATAACAAACCTTGTGTTTTTATGGCACACACACATAAACCATCTAATCTAGTTGGTGTAATGATACAAATGTGAGTACAATGATGATTCAATACGATATGTCTAATGGATATGAATGACTAATCTAAATGAACTCTCATTGATGGGAAGCCTTCAAATGAATGTAGATGATGAGATCTTCAATCTTATAGATCTTCATATGTATATGATTTGTGGTGGATGAAAATGACAAGATCTTTAAGGATCGCTTTGGTGGATGTAGATGACAAGATCTTGAAGCTTGCTTTGGAGGATCATCATGGAAGTATGCTTACAGCAAAATCAATGTTACAAGCACTATGATCAATATAAAAATGAGGGTGCTTATTGTGTTTTTCTACTGATCTAAATGAATGAAAAATACAAAGAAAATGTGTGTGTAAGGGATGAAAAAAAAGTGAGATTTGGCCTTCTATTTATAGGCAAAAATGTTACTGTTCCCCAGATCCGGCGGATCCCTTCCAAAAGGGATTCGGCCAGTGCAATGAAAGGGGTCTGGCACACAGTTTTGCAAATCCGAATTTTGGATATCAAATCACCTAAAATCTTATGAAATTTTTCAAGATCTTGCTTAGATATGAAAAAATTATGATGATGTGAAATGCATTTTTATTTTCTTAAAATAAAAAGTAAACTTGTACATTTAAAAGTGTAAGTAAAGTTTATAAAAAAATGTCTAAAAGTCTAGTTATGTACTTATAAAAATAAAATGTATTTTAGCAAGTGTAAAAATAGTGATGCATATTTATAAAATTACTTATAAATAGAAAGTGTAAAATGAGATTCGAAAAAGAATGATTAACCTTTTAAATACTTGATTACTCTTTTTTATGATGGCGATTTATTAAAACACTAGCAAAGAGCTAGATCAAACAAGAACAATATAAGGGTTCTTAAGCCAATCGTCCCACTTGAACGACGCTTTACATCTGAATTTACACCAATAAAAAGAACTAGAAACTAAATTATCAAATATCAGCGCCTTTTCAGGGATCTTCTTATCAAACAGAAGCTTGTTGCGAAAGTTCCACATATACCACCACAAACCATAGTATACACCCTCAAGAACGCCTTTGAGTTTGGATTGAATCCGAATAGAAACCAACCAAACTCGCCATTCCTCGTAAGAATTCACATCCGAATAGTCGATATTCCACCAAGAAGATATCTTACGCATAATCTGTCTCACTACAACGCATTGAAAGAAAATATGGTTTGTCGATTCCACACCGGCATTACAAATGGGACAAACAATCGAATCAATATCCATTCCACGACGAGAGATATTAAAACGCGTTGGGAGCGCGTTAGATTTGACTTTCCAAGCTATGATATTCACCTTGATTGGCACGGATTTAACCCACCTAGTCGGCAAACTAACATCCTGAAACCGATTCCCATCAATCTCCTTTCGAATTGAAGCCACCGAAAAGACCCCATCACTTTCTAACGTCCAAACGTAACGATCTTCGCAAGGCACGAGAGTAGTCATCCGAGAAATCTCAGCCAAAGAGTTAAGTTGCATCTCTTCAATTCCACTTCTCGCTTTTCTTCGAAATGAGTTATCTAAACTTGACGCATTCAATTTCGAACTAACAGTAGCATTCTTATTCAACTCAAGAGCGAACATACGTGGGAACAGCTCTTTGATGACACCGCCTTCATACCAATTGTCGACCCAGAACCGCGTGTTCTCCCCATTCCCCAGCTTCAATCGGATGTAATCTGCAACATTAATACCCCGACCTTGTAACACCCTTACTTCGTGAACTATCGATGTCCAGCAGGTTCGAACTCCACCAGAAACATCCTTGTTTAAATTCCCGTCCTCCTCATAAATAGCCTTAATCACTTTAGTCCATAAGGAACATTTCTGAGAATAGAACCGCCAAACCCACTTGAGCATGAGACCTCTATTAAGGGAAAACAAGCTTGATACCCCTAAACCCCCTTTATCCTTCGGAGTTAGGACCTTGTTCCACTTTACCCAAGAAGCTTTGTTACTCTTCGGATCCTGGCCATTAAAGAACCGACTACGAATAGATTCAAGAGATTACTCTAAAAAGTATTTTAAACATTCTTAATGGTTTGTTAAGAGGTTTGATCATAATGCCACATAACAAACATGTATGAACTTGTGATGTAGCATACGAGGATTCGAGACATCGAGAGATGTTAAATGTATGTTGAGACAAATTATGATTACGAGTAACTTATACATTTTACTTCATGTGTTACAAGTTACATGTTTGTCATCAACAAAACAAACGAGACTGTGTAGATTAAATATCGTAATATTTGCACTAACAAAGTAGTAATTAATTTTGTTTAAACAAGTTTCATTTTCGCATTGATACATGCCGTTTGTTTTTTTCCATTTTGAATTTGGCACTTCAAGCACGTGCACGTCCATTTCAAGTTTTTACTAGCCACGACTTTGTTTTTTTAACCACGGTTTCTTATATTTTGGTCAACGAAATTTGAATTCAACAACTCATACTCAAACCGAGTAGAGCTCTTCGTTTGCGTAGTAACCACGACTTTGTTTCGGGTCAAGTGTTAACACTTTAGATCATTGTATGGTCATATATATAATTGAATCTTTGTTTCGTTTTTAGAAGCTAAGATATACGGATGAGGTTTTTCTCTGTTTAGATTACTCGAGGAGTACGAATATCTTACTCAAATTTACACTGTCTAACTGATGTATCTCTATTACCTTTTTCGATTCTCCGCTATCGACCTCCAAATATGAACATAGTGAGACTTAAACCTTAAGGCTTCTTATAAAGAGAGTATATGTCTTACCACCCTTTTGATAATGATTTTATTAAAATAACCATTTTATAATATAATACATACATTTATAACTCATACCACTCGCGATAGGGCTCTTGAAGCTCGTGGTAGTCATTCAAGTGGTTGGCATGGGCATGGTTACCATCGCATTTGGCTCGTGGTCTGGTCGTAGTGGTCATGCTTACGTCAAGACGTCAGTCGTCTTATTCTTAGTTGCTTCGTTAATTTACGTTTTAAATGGTACATGTCATAAGGGTATATCTTAGAGAGAAAAGTGGTTAGTGATGATATTAAAGCTATTACGGGGTAAAGTTGATAGAATAATGGTGGCAATAAAGCTAACATAACACAAATTTGACATTATCAATAAGCAATGGACGCAACACTAATCATTGCAGATGCTCTTACCAATAAATTCATTCAGATTGCTTAAGGACAAAGTTTTATGAGATTTACTAGAATCCCATAATTTTCTAAAAAAACTTCCACACTATGATATGACATGACACTTAAGATCGTTTATTTAGTCTCTTACTTGACCAACTCTTTTTTCTATAACAAATCATTTTATTACAAGTAACTTTTTATAAATTTTATGTGATTATTGCACTTCTCTGGGTTCATTAACAGTTATCATAGAAAATGAACTAACTGTGTGTTCTCAAGTTTTGATTTGGATGAAAAGTGAAAGGAAGTAAAGAAAACAAAAATACATGTCTATTCTTAAGTTTTTTAAGAGCGCGAAAGTAAAATGAAAGCGTAAAAAAGAGGGGAAATGGGCGAGGTATTGTGCCAAAATTTGCACCCCGCTTTTTGAATGAAAATGAGTGAAACACAATACCGGCCGTAGTAGATGACATCCGACCATGTCTTCGTTGCCTAGGTGGCATGCAAGATGCGCGCTTCCTAATTAAGTTCACCCTTTTAGAACGCGTCAAAGGTCAGATACTGGAGGACTCGGTCGTGCAGACGATCGGGTTGTAGGATGTTTGTTTATTAAAAAGAAATTTGGAGGGGGAGGGGGGAAGATTCGTGTTTACATAATGTATCTTTTGGCGGTGAAGTTGGTTGTGTCATTACACTAAGTTGGCAATAAAGTTGGCTGTAGAGACAGAAAGTTTACGTAAATTTGTAAATTCACATGCGATTTATGAATTTATGAAATCACACGTGATTTATTACTTTAAAAATCATAAGTAAATTTGTGAAATCACATGCGATTTATGAAATAGCACGTGATTTATAAAAATAACAAATCACAAGTGATTTTATAAATCACGTGTAATTTTTTTTGGCAGAAATTTTAACACTACAAAGTCGTCAAAAGTATATGAAATCGATTTTTTTAGTTACGTCTGAAAAAATCACATGTGATTTTTTCAGAAGTGACTGAAAAAAAAATTCGTAAAAAAGTTCGTCGATAGTATATAAAAGTGCTCCTCTAAGAAAGAAGATTTAATTCTCGTCGCGATGGTGTATTTTTTGTCGTTTGACGATTTACCGTTTGCAAGATATTTTATTTTTAAAAAAGAGGTGGAAAGTGAAGTTTTTTAGTTGTTTTTTTTATTTGATGAAAAATAGATGGCTAGGATGTGTTCTTTTGTTCTTTGAGATGATATTGTTCTATCATGATCTCACCTCTTTATACCCAACATTTATTATCACGAAATTGCCTTTTTATTTAATTTATATTTAAACTCGGTTGAATATATAATTAATGACATAATTGTCAAATTAACATTTTTCTCTCCTTTTGTTTGTTATAACACTAATTTTTTTTTGACAATCTTTTTTTTTCTTCCTCGCCACTTTTTATACTCTACTAGGTTTTTCTCTCTCTCCAAATAAAAAGTGAAGAAGACTGTGTGAAAGTTAACTTATTACTATTACTAAACAATACATTTATCGGGAGACCCGACCCACCCAATAAATGGGTCTCATTAAATTTTTTGACCCGGCATTTAATGAATGTTTTTCCCTTTTTTTTTTTTTTTTTTTTTACAGTTATTTTTTTTTAACCAGTTTTTTTTTTTCTTTTTTTTTTCTCAAAAACTTTTTAAAATAAAACTTTCCTTTTTTTTCCTCGGAATAACCTCTCGCGCTGTTTGAGCCATCGGTCTGTTTTTTTATGAATAAAACTTTAAGTTTCCTCAAACCTCGCGCTCCGCTAATCGTCCCGTTCTTTTTTTTTCTCAAAAAATTTTTAAAATAAAATTTTCCTTTTTTTTTTCTCAGAATACCCTCTCGCACTGTTGGAGTCATCGGTCTATTTTTTTATGAATATTTTTTTTTAACAGTTAGTTTTTTTTTTACCAGTTTTTTTTCCTTTTTTTTTCCTCGGAATACCCTCTCGCGCTGTTTGAGTCATCCGTCTGTTTTTTTATGAATAAAACTTTAAGTTTCCTCAAACCTCGCGCTCCGCTAATCGTCCCGCAACGGCGCGCGGTCGCCAGTTTTTTTTCCTTTTTTTTTCAATAAATTTCTAAAATAAAATTTTCTTTTTTTTCCTCGGAATACCCTCTCGCATGCATTAAATGGCCTTTTGCATTTAGTGTGCATTAAATGCACCGGGTTGACCGGGGTGCATTCAATACGCCGGGTCAACCCTACCCGGTCCGATTTGTTTTTTTTTTTTTTTAGAAAAAAAAATTGTTTTGTTTTTTAAATACTCTCTCGCCCTTTTTTAGTCATCGGTCTGTTTTTTTTATAAATAACAATAGAACTAACCACGCGCTTCAGGTGCATTAAGTTGCATTAAATGCACCGGGTTGACCCGACCCGGTTCGGCCCGACCTGTTCTTTTTTTATTTACGAAATAGCCCCTCAAATATTTACGAAATACCCCTTCACATTATGTGTTAAATTACGAAAACTACCCTCATTTTTTTTATTTTTATAAAATACCCCTTTCCCCACTAGCGGTCGACCGTTATTTTTTTTTAGAATGCACCAAAACAGTGCTTGAAATCGGTCGTTACTTAACGACCGTTAATTTTTTTTTTTTACAAAAATATACCTTCTAACATGTCCAACCGAAAACACCGGCTGCCAAACATCCCGCAGCGAAGCGCGGGTGAACCTAACTTGTACTCTCTATGCATTGGACATTAAAACACTTGGGCCCTTTTGACTCATAACTACCTTTGTAAAATGTTTACATTTTGCATTGTACAGTAGAAGCTACAGTGCTTTTACTGTACAATGGTAAATCATTTTGGGCCTGGGCTCCCACTTTGGGCCGGCTCAATTTTTTTTTTTTTTTTTTTAATTTTTAAATAGGTGGAAAAAATATTAGAAAAGTACCGATTCAACTTTAAAATAATCGATATAGTCACAAACGTACAACTTTAGATTGCATTAAACAGTGTCATTTAAAAAAAACCATATAGCAAAAAAAACAAAGGTTTAAACATGAGGCCCAACACATAAGCCCATATAAAAAAACAAACTATTAAACATGAGACCGAAAAAATAAACCCGCACAAAATTAAAAAAATAATAATAATAATAACAATG
>BQNB010053102.1:21590-40184 GCA_026074375.1 Tanacetum coccineum
AACTATCTCAAAAACTTTTATCAATTCCCTTTGACTTTTGGTGGTCAAACAAGCTTAAACCAAACACCCCTTTAAATTGTGACAGATTTGATTAAGCTTAATATATTAAAATCTAATGTTCTAATTCTAATTTTCAGATAACTAACAGCTTTTAACAAGCTTAACAAACATTTTTCATTAATCTACGTAAGCTTAATCTAGAATCTAAGCTATGATAACTAACTTTTTTTTTGGTTTTTATAGATTTTAAGACAAATTAAACACTAATATAAGATCTAACTATACTAAGCTAAAACAGATGGTTTATAAGCACTAAGAAATAAGTTAAAACACAAATAAGCAATAAGAAAACAGATAAGCACTTTTAATAAGCAAATAAGCAAATCCAAGCTAATTAAGCAATTATTAAGCTAAAACATAAAATTAAAGAAGACTTACAATGAGCCTAGCTAAACAAGGCTTAAAATGCTCTTAGAGCTTATTCAACAGCTTTAGCTTATTTAAAATAAGCCAGTATAAGTCCATGGGAGTCTTTCCACATTTGACTCCCCTTCCATTAGCTTAATAGTCCACAAGTCAAGGTAAGGTATTAGTTAAACGGATTTTATATTTTAAATATGATTAGGACTGAATTAAGCTCAAATCATGAGCTTATAGACTCATGAGAGCTGAACATGAGCTTATGAGAGCTTATTGGTAAGATGAGAGTTGAGAGCTTATGAATGTGAAACAAAGTGATGAAAACTAAATTGAAATTTTATTAATTGAACTAAACAGATTACAAGAGATTTAAGATGAAAATTACATTTAAACTAAAAACCTCATAAGCTAAATTAATCTATTTAAAAGAAAAATTACATGAAAAAGAGATGCTATGTGTGTGAGAGGTGAGGGTATTTATAGTACTCTAGGGAAGCTTCTAGGCTGTGCCTTGCTGCATACGCTCCTTTGAATCCCCACCATTCAATCATTCAATCATTGGCAAATGATTAAGAGTCGTTGGATCTCTCTTTGGGATCACACGGATTGCCAACGTGGCAATCCGTTGTGAGGTCTTGTGTTTGTTGTGTGAGAGCCCTTAGTGCAAAATCCATCTACTCTTGTGCTTCTTGCCATAGCCACGTGTGATTCTTGCTTTAGTTAGCCAATAAGAGTGCTTGATTAGACTGATCTAACCCTGCCATTGCGTTCTCCATCACTTGAATGGTCTAAATCACCCCTCAATTTAGAAAAGCCCTTTGATTTTGACAACTAGGAAAATTGAAGGAGACGGTGAATAGTGCTCCCTTCTTGGCGCCATTTTTTAACTGAAAAGGTTAAATTCATTTTAAACTTTAGCCTATTGTCAAGAATGGTCCTTGTCTTTTGTTTATCTCATTTGTAGTATTAAAAGGACTTTTTTTTAAAATGGCATGAATGGCCCTTGTGGTTTTATAAAAGGGGTATTGGGCTAGGGTTTAAGGGCCCAATAAGAGTTAAGGACTATTTGTGTAACTTTTGGAAAGTTAAGGGATTGATTTGGAACATTTGGGATTTTGTCATTTTGTGGTTGACTTCTGTTGACCAAGGGTTGACTTTTCTTGGCTTTGGCTTTGAGTCCTTGGCTTCTTTTGTGCTCTTCCGTTCCTCGTGTCGGTGTTTGCCCGTTTTTTGGCGGTTTTCTTGTGATTTTTGATATATCCGAACCTGCACACACAAAACACAAAAACAAGTATATTTTTGCCATTTTAAGTATGTTTTTAGCTTAATTGGGCTATTTTAGGTATAAACAGATATGTGTATTTTACACCTATCAAAATTCCCCAAACTAAACGATTGCGTGTCCTCACGCAATATCACATGCCTTATAACCAAATATCTCAAAACTTCCCCAAACTAAACCTTTGAAAAGTAGCAAAGATTTTTGTTGAGGAGTTAAGAAGATTCACATGTTTATAAAACACCCGAATTCCCATTTTCAAAGATTTTTATTTTTTATGATTTTTCTTGATATATTCCTAACTACAACTTATTTGTGTTGACATAATGTATTGTTTTCATTACCTCATTGGTAACTTTAAGGATCATAGAACAAAAAGCACAATTAAGTGTCTAAAAGATAACTTCATCATTCCTGATTTTTCACTTTTCCCATACTAAGCTTAAAAATAAGATCACCGTTAAGTACGAGCTAAGATGCTAAGACTACTTATAATTACAAAACCTTTGTGAATTTCTCTTCCCGACATAATCTATATTTAAGTGTGTGTGCTCAAATTAATTTAAACCATTAAATCCACAAATTTAGATAGTTGAAATCCGACCAGCTGTACTCATGGGCATTTTGGCTAATATGTTAAATCATTTAGTAAGAATCCACACTTAAAGCAAACCAAAAACCTCTTAGCTAAGACATCAGTTGGTTCACTTGCCACATATATGACTTTTTCTCTAGCATACCACATCATCAGGGTAAGTGCTAAGGCTTATTGACACCCATCCGAGAATAATAATTAGAGACGCATGAACTTCCGATGAAAAAGCTTGTCGAACTTTTGCTAACCTTAGTTCAGAAGAATACTTAGTTTTTAAAAAAGCGAAACTTTTACTATTTATTTTCTAACTTGCAAATTATATATATTATTTACGTTATTAGGTATAGGATACTGGTATCACTTTTCTTTCGACGACACATCGGGCCACGCCTCCGTCAAGAGCTAGTGTACTTATTATGTACTCATACCATAAATATACATCCTTCACCCTTTTCTTTCGAATGTACATCGGGGAGCGAACGTCAAATGCGCATGTACTCCTTTATTGCGATGGAGTTTGTATATTAATTATTAACATTAAGAATTATAAATTTGCAATCCTTTTTATTTCACAACTATATATATATATATTATATATATATTATTATATATACATATATATATAGTATTTATATATATATATATATATATAATCTTTTTTATTATTTTATAATATAATTAATTCAACACATTATTTTTGCAAATAGAAAAATTTTATTTTAGAAAACCAAAGTATAAACTTGAACCAAAATTCTTATTTACAAATGATGCTGACTTCATCATTGATAAAGCTTTTTCTCTAAATATGTTGATTAGACTTTTAAGAGCAAAACTCTAATTTGTAAAAATTAAAGAGTAAACGATAATTAATCTTTTTCTAAGAACTCAGGCGGAAGAATATACACAAGTTATTCTTATAAGCTTTAAGATTCGTCAATAACTTTGTTTAGCATCCTAATTCGTAATCAACACTATCATCTCTTATTCTTTGCAATTTAAAATCTCTAATAAAGAAATTCGCAAATACTTAGCCTATATAAAATCCAACTCGGCATATTTAAAATCTACTTGAGATTAGCACAAGTCTTCATTTACTAATGATTCAAGTCTAGCATGTTTAAAGTCTACATGAGACTAGCACAAACTATCATCATTAATTGTTAAGGGTAAAAGCTAGAATTCAACACATTCGATCGGGTCAAAAATTACTTCTTATTCTCACCAACGGAAAACCTACATTCGTGTCTTAACACTTATTATTTTAATCAACTACTAATATTTTTTATTTATTTTTATTATTTTTTTACTACAAATAAGATCTTAAAAATTTAAAATTTTTGCTATTTTTGTGGGAAAACGGGTACGTGAGAACAAAACAATAAGCAGGTAACATCAAATCGATAGATTCCCTCCCCAAACTAAAACGAAACATTGTCCTCAATGTTTAAAAGCGGGTCTCTACGAAAATCTAAGCCGTTTATTAAGTATGCAAAGATAAACGTGAATCGATAATGATGAAAGGATATCGGATCTCCCCAAACTAATTTCAAACAAAGGATAGGAAGCTCGAGTGAAACGGGACACAACACCGAACACGAGAGGCTTTAGAAATTGTTGGATCAATCCTGCAAAAATCACAACAAACAACAAACAACAAGAAATCGGAAGAGGATAGCCACAACACATCACAACACATTGTTTAAGAAAATACGAATGAAATAGGTAGCATGGGGTGAACTCCCACAAGCGGCTTGTTTTTTGCTCACCGAGTGAAGCTAGACTCGATCCCTAGATTTAGTCTGTCCTTTAGGAGAGAGTGTGGAGGTTCGAAACTACCTTGGGTGGTATGTCCCCTCCGAAGTAATGTTTCACACGGTGACCATTTAATTTGAAATTCGGACCATCGGGTTGAGATAATTCAACAGTTCTGGAAGGAAAAACTTGAGCGATAGTGAAAGGTCTGAACCAACGAGTTTTAGCTTACGGAGAATATCTTACGGAGTTGAGAGTAAAACTTGATTTACCAAACATTGATGATTTGATTCTTGATCTTTGAGTCGTGAAGCTTCTTCGTCATCTCCTTGTAAATCAATGAATTCTCATAAGCTTGATCTCGAAGCTCGTTAAGTTCATTTAGTTGCAGCTTACAATGATCACCCGTAGTTTTAAGATCGAAATTTACATGTTTAAAGGCCATAGCTTTGTGTTTCCAATTCGACTGGTAAATGACAAGACTTTCTATAAACGAGCTGATAAGGTGTGCATCCGATCGGTGTTTTGAAAGGGTTTCGGGAATGCCTCAAAGCTTGTCTAACTTTGTTCAGGAACATGAGGCACGCTTTTCTCCTACCGTCCTTTCAAGGAATACGTTAGGACCACTCCGATTTGACACCTCAATTGACACTCGTTTGCGGGGGTAAGCGGTAGCTAAACGATGTGTGACTCTATATTTAGACATCACTTTGGCAAATTGATCATTACAAAAGTGGGTCCCACGATCGCTAATTATAGCTCTCGGTGTTCCAAATCGGGCAAAAAGGGGAAAAAGGGAAACCCTTTAAAATTCATAACTACACGGAGCATCGTTTGTGGGAGCGCTCTCGCTTCAACCATTTTGAAAGATAGTGACTGCTACAAGGATATACTTATTCCCTTTGGAGACGGAAAGGTCCCATAAATTCAATACCCCATTATATCAAAGATTCACAATACTTGGATAGGTTTTGAGGAATTTCATCTCGTTGAGAAATTTTGCTTGTCGTTGCACGCATCCACAGATTGATCATCGAATGAGCATCCCAATAATAGTGGGCTCAAAGAAACCGACATCAAATATACTTTTCGAGCGGTGAGATTGGCACTATGATGGCCCCGGTGGGTCCTTCATGGCAAGCCTTGAGGATTATAAGAGCATCGTGTCCATGTACATCCCTATGAATGATTTGAATCCGCACATATAACGAAAGAGGTAAGATCATCCAGTATAATGTTTTTAAGGTCTTGAAAAATTTCCCTTTTGTTGAGTTGGACATTCCTTTAATGATAAAATTCCCCGCATGGTTGGTTTGCAAAAATCTGGCAAAAATGAGGTACACTTCCGGTTTGATATAACTCCATGAGTTTCTAAAGGAAACTGTTTTCGTTAATAGTCTTTGTTTTCAAAACATATTTGTGAGGATATTGAGAGAATACTCTGACATAAATGATCGGCGGCTAGATTTTCACTCCCTTTCTTGTCATGAATGGTTATATCGAACTCTTGTAAAAGTAATACCCATCGAAGTAACCTTGGTTTGGCATCTTGTTTGTTCATGAGGTATTTTAAAGCGGAGTAGTCGGTATAAACAATGCTTTTAGATAAGACAAGATATGGCCGAAACTTTTCAAAAGCATACACTACGGCGAGAATTTCCTTCTCCGTTGTAGTGTAATGAATTTGAGCTTCAGTCATCGTCTTACTAAGATAATGATTTGTTTGAAATGCTTCGTATTACATTTGTCCAAGAAACCGCACCAATGTAAAAAAAAAAATTTTTGCTCGCATCACATCTATATTTAGTATGGTAGGTTACATGGGACACTAAGATCAGGCTTCGGTAAGCTTCTTCTTAAGGGTTTTGAAAGCATTGATACAATCTTGAGAAAATACAAAAGGTGTGTCTTTTTTGAGAAGGTGAGTTTGTTAGCCTCACTTTTAGTGAAGCTGGCGTCTTACACGTGAATTGGATTAGTTTTGGACACTGCGTGTTAACAGGGGTTTTTATGTTTAAATAGAATAGTTAGCTTTTTTTCGATGAATAAAATACCCCTAATGGCTCTCCATGGAGGGGTGGCATGTTCATTTGGTTTTTTTCATTTTTCTGTCAATCTAATATTCATCTTTTCGTTACATCCACTCTCTCTACTTTCTCCACTAAAAACTTACACAATGATCACATCTAGTTTATTTTGGATCAACAGACCACTCCGACAAAGGTGCTTTTTATTATCCTTGTCAATTGGTATCAAGAGCTAACCGGGGGTGTATTGTATTCGAGTGTGTTGTGTTTGTGATTTCGTTTTTTATGAGCTCATTGGTTCGGCGTTGTTCCTTGGCTTACAAGCGTTTCGTCATAGTCATTTCTTGCGTGGCTAAGACAAACACAAGGACGGAAAGAAGAAACGAACGAGTGTATTCTTAAGTTGGGATCGAACGAGTGGAAACGCAGTGGGACTCGAACGAGCGAAAGTCTTGTGTGGATCGAACGAGTGGAAACGCAGTGGGACTCGAACGAGCGAAAGTCTTGCGGTATGACACGAGTGGAAACGCTAAGTGGGACTCGAAACGACCGCGAAAGTCTTGTGTGGATCGAAACGAGTGGCAAACTTTGAGGATCGAACAAGCTACTGAACGAGTGGATCGACACATAGCTGATCCCGTTCTGAGATAGGATCGATCTAGTCATCGAACGAGCAAGGGGAATCTAGCATGGATCGAACTGCGTCGATCGAAGATACTTGCGACAGGTCTCGATTATTGCGTCGACTACGACTAAAGAGCGAGGACCAGAACTAGCGTGGATCGATACTAGAGTCTCCCGATTCGAACGGAGGCCCCTCGCCTCATCCTTCGAGAGCAAAGGACCCGACTATAGCGTGAATCGAACTTGCGGTCCAGATCGAAAAGATGCGAAGGTTTTCGAACTAGCGACGATCGAACATGAGCGAAGGACCCGAACATAGCGTGGCTTCTAACTAGCGGATAGAATAGAAAAAAAAACAAAAACAATACCCGCGAAGGTCCGAAACTAGCGCTCGACTAGAACGCGAGAGTAGGACCGAACTAGAGTGCGTTCGCTAATAGAGTCGATCGAACGAGCAAAGAAAAGGGTTTCAGTAAAAACAGCACATAACTTTTGATCCGTAAGTCCGTTTAGGCCAGTGACTCTCAAAATCGAGTTTTAAAAGTGAGATCATGTGTAACAGTTATAGCTGGTTAAGATTTTTCGAAGTCCAATAAAATCGTTTTCTATGATTTATTGAACTTTTCAATAATTTTTGGAATCTTTTTCGCCGCTGATTCCGCAATCAAATCATGCAGGTTATCTAGTGATTTGTAAATCCGTTAATTCATTTATCGGTTTAAATCATAGAATTGTAAAATCCCGTGAATGTTAATTGATTCAAATCCACAACACAACAAACACGATACATAACACTAAAACGATCCTTATCAAAATTCACCTTCATTCACAAAGGCTATTATTGATTTTTAATGACCACGAGGTTTTTGTACGATAGTGCATTTTTGGGATTGAAGTAGTATTTCACGAGGAGTGTACTTATTTCGTCTTTGTTTTTCGTCAACGAAGATGACTTGTTCGGGTATATACGGTTTGTGATGAAGACTTGATGTATCTAGTTATACTCGATGTAAGGAGTTACATTGTAGTACTCACGGGTTATAGCTATCACTTTAAGGAGTTACATTGTAGTACTCAGTGTCTCACGTAGGTGAGGAGTTTTTCAAGAGGTGTTGTATTTTTTATATACTTTTGGGTGAGTATATGGTACTTAGAGATTTGCCTCTGCACCGTTCTTCATCACGCGGATAGTACAAGATTAAGTCACAAGTCGGGGATTTTTACTTCATTCTCGGGTTCGTTTCATCGGGTTGTCTCCATCAGTGGTCATCAGTATTAGCCTACAGAATAGATAAGGGGATTTAGTTTGGGTTGATCAAGAGAGAATTGTAAAGAGAGTACCGACATCTTCTCACAAAGCATTGCTTATGCAATCACGGGCTATGAAGCTAAGTAAGCAGTTCCAGTTAGCATAAGATGTACACATGTGTAGGATGGTTCCTCAGTTAGTCATCATCCTGGAGGGAGAAATGTGTACCATTGTACATAGTTGATTTTTATGTTACCGTTTTGATGTTACCGTTTCCGACTATAGACGAGGGGGGGAAATTGGTACATCGGGACTTAATGACTTTGTGATTTTTTTTTTACCCTTCTTTTTTTTTTTTAAAACAAAGCAATTCATATCGCTCTTCCGGGAGGGAGAATGTTCAACATCAAGGACGCACAACAAGTCACTTGATCGGGCTTTATAAAATATGCCGAGGTTAGTCGCCCATAGATGATTAGGTTTCAAACTTGTTACTTTCGCGTGTACCGTTTCGACTTTCGTAAGGGATAAAATGTGTACTTTGGCTGAATTCATTCTAGTACTGGGATGCTTCCTAAGTGAGCACGATGTTGATGATTATCCCTCCCTTAAGATCGGTTTGTACTAATTTTATCAGACTAAGGGGGAAGGGGTGTCTGTTTGGGAGGGAGCTGAAGAAGTTCAGAGCATAATTCATATCAAAGCCGAAGTATTCGGATAAGAGAACTTCAAGGATGACAAATGAGATGCAGATTCTGATATACTTCGACATGACCAGAAGTGCAAGAATATGAAGCATTCTCAAGACATGCAGCTAATTCAGAAACTTCGTGATGACCAGAAGCGTATGAAGAAAGTTTTTGAAGTCATGTCAGGAAGTTATGTGCAAAAATCCAATCAAAACCGGGTTCGGTAGAGAAAACTTCTATGTCATCCTCAACATTTCGTTCGTCTACAAGCTGAAGAAATAAAGCTGGAGTATTCAAGTAGATCGTCAAAGATATTCTCAAGGAATACTGGACTTCATTCTTATCATTTTTCTTTATTTTTGCTTGTAGGGAACATTGTAACCAATTCACGTGTGACGCCATCTTGGAGGGAGATTGTTAGCCTCACTTTTAGTGAAGCTGGCGTCTTACACGTGAATTGGATTAGTTTTGGACACTGCGTGTTACGCAGGGGTCTTTTATGTTAACTAGGAATAGTTAGCTTTTTCTTCTTGTATAAATACCCCTCATGGCTCTCCATGAGGGGGTGGATGTTCATTTGTTATTTTTCCATTTTTCCTTTCAATCTAATATTCCATCTTTTTGTGTTCATCCCCTCTCTCTACTTTCTCTCACTAAAACTACACAATGATCCATCTAGTTTATTTTGATCAACCAAGACCTCCCGAAAAGGTGTTTATTATCCTTGTCAGTACCCTTCCTTATCTTTTTTACCCTGTGACTTACTTGTCTGTGGGATTTATTTTTTCCGGAGGGGCTGTGCCCTTCCTTATCTTTTTTACCCTGTGACTTAGTTGTCTGTGGGATTTATTTTTTCCGGAGGGGCTGTGCCCTTCCTTATCTTTTTTACCCTGTGACTTAGTTGTCTGTGGGATTTATTTTGTCCGGAAGGGGCGATCCGTCCGTCCAATCATTGCAACAATAATATAGAAAATTGCCTTCTCCTTTTGAACTAGGAGGAAAAGCTATAATATTAATTAATTAACATTCGTAACTACAGAATTCATAAAACAATAAATCCTACAAGTAGCATTTGCGTAAATTAACTGCGTGCCATGTTCGAGGCACCACCTTGTCCTCCATTGTCTGCAGCTTGTAAGAGCCATTCTCGAATGCTTCTGTGACTCTATATGGGCCTTCCCAATTTGGTCCCAACTTTCCTTCATTCTCCATCCTGCTTGCTTCATTCCTTCGATACACAAATTCTCCAGGCCTAAAACCAGCTGGGCGGACCCTCTTGTTATAGTACTGTTCCATCTTTGTTTTGTATTTGGCCTCACGTATGGCAGCTGCTTCTCTTCTTTCCTGCAACAAATCTAGATTCAAACGCTGTTCCTCCTCATTGTATTCCTCCCGTATCATTAAGGTTCGATAAGATGGGATTCCTATCTCGGCCGGGATGACCGCTTCACTTCCATAGGTTAAACTGAAAGGAGTTTCACCATTGCTTTGTTTGATTGAGGTCCTGTGAGCCCATAGCACATTTGGTAGCTCGTCTACCCAACCGGCTCTTTCCCTTCCTAGCCTGGTCTTGATTCCTTCCATGAGGCTTCTATTGGCCCTTTCCACTAAACCGTTGGCTTGTGGGTGGGCTACTGAGGTGTTCATCTGTTGGATCTTGAATCTGGTGCACCACCCTTTGAATGGCTCATTTACCAACTGTGCTCCATTGTCTGTGACAATTATCCTTGGGAGGCCAAACCTGCAAATGATGTTGTCCATAACAAAGCGGATCACCTCTTTACCTGTTATCTTGACTAGAGGCTTTGCTTCTATCCACTTAGTGAAATAGTCAATTGCTACAATAACAAACTTGGCTCCTCCTCTGGCTGGTGTCAATGGTCCTAGGATGTCCATTCCCCATTGATAAAAGGGCCAAGGGGCCATGATGGATGTCATGTGTGTCTTGGGGAGTCTTGGAATCGGGGAATGAATTTGGCATGAGTCACATTTATCTACCTCTTTTTTAGCATCAGCATGCATTGTGGGCCAGTAATAACCTTGCCGCATTGCTTTCCTGACCACTGCTCTTGGGCCTATGTGCATTCCACAAGATCCCATGTGGATTTCCCGGATTACATAGTTTGCTTGTAAAGGACCCACACACCTCAACATCGGGACTAAGTATCCTTTCTTGAACAGTACTCCTGACTCTAACACATATTGGCTTATCTTGGAACGTAGGGACCGTGCTTCATTTTTGTCCGAAGGGACTATTCCTTCTTCCAAGTAGTTGATGATGGGAGTCATCCAATTCTCCCCTTCTTCTTCCATAATGGTTTGCACCTCCTTAGCGTCGGTTGATCGTTCATTGAGAACTTCAACTAGAATCTCTTTGGTGAGGTGGCTGAAAGGGACTGTGGCCAGCTTGCTTAAAATATCCGCCTTCTGATTATCTTCTCTCGGTATGTTCTCAATGGAAAATGTCTTGAATTCTGAGATGAACTCCTTGGCTTTGGCCAAATACTTGATCATTGACTCTTTGGTAGCTTCGTATGCCCCATTGATTTGATTAGCAACCAATTTGGAGTCTACCTTCACCTCTATGCTTGACACCTTCATCTTTCTTGCAATGCGTAACCCTGCGAGGAGAGCTTCGTACTCTGCTTCATTGTTGGTACTGACAAATGTTAACCGAAGAGCATAAGTATACTCCAAACCACTAGGTCCGATTAGCACGAGACCTGCTCCTGAGCCCTTCAGACTGGCCGCCCCATCCGTGAAGAGTGTCCAGACTTCAGTGTCGTCTACCTCAGGTGGTACTTCGGGCATTCGAAAGTACTCTTCTTCTGCCTCTCCATCCGGAGCATCGGACAGGAAATCTGCCAGGACTTGGCCTTTTATAGCATTCCTGGGTAGGAACGAAATTTTGTATGTCCCTATCTCCACAGCGTACTTGGCTAACTTCCCTGAGGCTTCTGTTCTGCTAAGTATATTTTTTATGGGTTGGTCCGTAATGACCTTGACAGGATGAGCTTCAAAGTACCTTCTTAGCCTCCTCGTCATGTTAACTAAGGAAAGGGCCAGCTTTTCCAGAGGGGAATAATTCTTTTCGGCATCATTTAGCGTTCTGCTCACATACTGGACTGGGCATTGTCTTCCGTTTCGATCTGTCAGCAGTACTGCTGAGACAGCCTCGTTTGCCACTGCTAGGTATGCATACAGTGTCTCCTTCGGAAAGGGCGGTGTTAATGAGGGAAGGGATATTATCAGCCTCTTCATCTGCTGAAAAGCTTCCTCTGCCTCCGGGGTCCACCGGTACTCATGTTTGTTTTCTTTTGTTATGTTTTTGAGGGTGTTGAAGAAAGGGAGAGCCCTTTCGGCTGACTTGGCCAGGAACCGATTTAACGAAGCCTACTTTCCACTGAACTTTTGCCATCTCCTTCAATGTTTTTGGGGAAGTGAGATCCGATATGGCCTTTGTCTTTTTGGGGTTTGCCCTGATTCCTTTCGATGTGACCATGTATCCCAAAAATTTTCCCTCTTCTACACCAAACGAACATTTTTTGGGATTCAGCTTCACGTTTATTACTTTCAAACTTTCGAACGTTTCTGCAATGTCCGCCAGGAGATCCTTCTCGTCTTTGCTTTTGATAACCATGTCATCCACATATGCTTCTAGGTTCCTTCCTATTTGGCTTTGAAAAGTTGAGTCAACCAACCGTTGGTAGGTGGCACCCGCATTTTTTAAACCAAATGGCATCTTCATGTAGCAGTATGTCCCTTGTTCTGTGTAAAAGGCTGTCTTCTCCTCATCTTCTCTTGCCATCTGAATTTGATGGTATCCTTTGTAGGCATCAAGGAAGCACTTGTACTTGAAACCCATGACTGCTTCGACCTTGCAGTCAATACTAGGCAAGGGATAATAGTCTTTCGGGCATGCAGAGTTTAAATTTTTAAAATCAGTACACATCCTCCATGATCCATCACATTTCTTGACTAGAACTGGGTTAGAGATATACGTTGGGTACTTGACTGGATGGACTATTCCTGCTCTTACCCATTCGGCTACCTCATTAGTGACAGCTTTGCTTTTTTCTGGAGAAAAGGTCCTTCTTTTCAGGCAGAACGGTTCCAAAGACGGATTTACATTAAGGGAGTGCTCTATGATCCTTCTAGGCACTCCGGTCATGTCAGAAGGTTCCCAAGCGAAGACCTCCATGTTATTTATTAGGAGTGTTTTTAATTGGTTCTTGCAAACTGGAGAAAGTCTTCCTCCTATGGTAACAATTTGATCTGGGAAGCAGGGATTAACTAGTATTTGCTCAGTAAGGTCTGCCCCTACATCGAGGGGGCTTGTCCTCCCATGGATCTCCGGTTGCTTCTCCGTCAGTATTTGCTTTCCTTCTCGAAATCTGCACTCTGCGATTATCGTTGCCCGGGTCACCAGAGTTGCTATTCCTTTTGGAGTGGGGAACCTGATCATTGAGTGGATAGTCGATGGGATAGCATGCAGTGCTTTCAACCCTGGTCTTCCTAAGATTATGTTGTAGGGAGAGGGGGCGCGGACGACTAAAAATTTTATGGACATCTTTCTGCTCAGACCTTCATTCCCGAAACATACTTCCAGATCGATTTTCCCCAATGGTTTCGCCACCTCGCCGGCGAAACCCACCAAGTCCGTTTTTGTTTCTCTTAGTCCGGCCCTCACCTTCGCAGGCAAGTTTTCAAAACAATGTTCAAACATGACTTCCACGGATGAACCCTCATCCACATACACCCGCCTCACCAGATAACCTTCCACTTCAGCTTCTATGATTAGAGGTTCATCGGATGCATCATCTGATATGACCCCTGGGAAGGTGATAGGGGTGTTCATCCAAGCTTCTGTTGCTTCGCGGTCCTTGCGTTTCTTCTCTTTGGAGGAGAGGATTCTGACCATGTTGATTACCTTGGGTGGAGGGGGAGGGTTTCTGCCTTGACCCCTTCCTACTCTTTGCCTCAGGTCCTTCATCAAGTGATTCAACTTTCCTGATTCGAGGGCGATTTCCAATTGTTTTCTCAACTGTATGCAATCATTTGTGTGATGACCCTTATCTTGATGATAGTCACAGTATTTATCAGGGTCCCCTGTCTTCAATGGATTTTCTACTGGTCTTGGTGCTGGCAATTGCAGTTGGGTTTCGGTAGCTAAAATTTCTTTGGGACACTTAATCAGAGAGTCCAGAGAAAGTACAGGCACTGCTTTGTTTGCTTGGTCTCTTTGGGGATAGGGAGCTCTGTAATCCCTATGCCTTCCACCGTTGAAATTGTCTCTTACCTTGTAAGGATTTTTATAATCATTTCCCTTGTAGTCTCTTCCTTGGCTACTTCGGTTGTCTCTGTCATTTCTTTTGGAGGTAGGAAAGGTCAACCTCTGATGAACGTCTCGTGGTCCTGTCGGAAAGGACAGGCGACGATGAATGTCCCTCGACTCTCCTGGTGGGAGTTCTGTGAGGGCATACGCTTCTTCCGCTCGGACAAATTCATCCACCCTTCTCATCATTTCATCAACGGTTTTGGGTATGTTGCTTGAGAAGCGTTTTGCTAGTTCAGGGGATTTTATTGAATCCATGAAGGATGAAATCTTCATGACCTCCGGAACACCCATGATGAGACCCGTTTCCACCGTCCATCTTTCTTTGAAAGCCGGGAGGGTCTCGTTAGCCCTTCTCACAACCTTGGTGATCTCATAGGGCTCTTTGTAACACGCCCTCCTTATTGAGTATCTGGTGGTGAATGCTTCCCTTAGTTGATACCATTCTTTGATGCTATTGAGTGGAAGACTCTCGAACTAGCCCCTGGCTCCTCCGTCCAATGTTTGCTGAAACATCCGACACCAAACCGGCATGGGCCATTCTCCTGAGTTTGCTGCCATCGAAAAACGATTTAAGTGATCGGCTGGGTCAGTGGACCCATCATACAGCGTGATGTTGGCAGGCATAACATATTCCGGGCCAGCGAACTCAATAATCCTTCTTGTGAGGGGTGTTTTTAGTTTTTCCTTGAAGGGCTTGCTTAAGTCTTCCTCGCCGACATCTTTTTCTCTCGCGACACGTCCTTCATTTAGAGGTATATTGTCTGTTCCAAAGTCCAGACGTATCGGATCAGCCTTGTTCTGTCGGTTGTAATCTTTGATTATGGACTTTATTGTCGAAATGTGCCCTTCAATCTGCTCCTTAGTGAGAGGAGGGGGAGTCCCTTCTCGCTCGTACCGATCGTCCAGCCCTCCTCCAGATGGTTCCGTCATTCTTTCTTAGCTGGTAGATGAGATAAACGGGTCCCACGGATGGCGCCAAAATGTTAAAGTAAAATACCATGCCTTGAGTCTAGGGTGCGTTCCCTCGTCTCTTGGTGAAGTATCCCTTTTAATTACCTGAAAATAAGAAAGAACACCCGTTAACTCGCCCCGGGTGTTGACCTAGGACCAAGCTCGGGCGTGAGAGTAAGTATGTGAATATGAGCCGAAGGGGCTGTATATGGGAGCCGAGGAGGCTATAGTAATAAGTGTGTATGAGTGTGCAGTAAATGCTGTATTTGAATAGTAAATACGGGGGTATTTATACTAGTCGAAACACTGTAGAGATGTACGGTTTCTGGTATGTAGATGACGACCCTTTCGTTATGTCTCTATCGCCTGTGTCTTAGATGGTGACATCTCTTTAGTTGACGTCATAGTCTATCGTGTAGTCACTATCTTTCTGTGTTTATGGTGACGTTATCTCTTTGATGACGTTGCCCTGCAGGTCTCTGAAATGAAGTCAGCGCTTTGTTGTTTACTAGGCTGACGTCTTGTACCCGTTCGGAACTTCATGACCCGTTCGGACTCTTGGCTCAAATTTACACATAGTTTTTGTATCATCTGCATCGGTGTGAAGATCGTGTTTTGTTTTTAGATTTTATTCGATAGTTGTGTTCGTTTGAATCAATTTGTTTCTATTCGTTTACGGATTATAGTTTTGGTGTCATTCATCATATTACTGCAATTGATTTATGGGGTATCAAATATTACAGGAATTCTTTTGACAGATTCATCATATTACTGTAACGATGTCTGGAAAATGATTTGTTCAAATAGACCTTTAAAATGTTAAATCAAAGATTATCTTGGTAAAATGTTAGTCACTTATAATATAGTAGTAGTAATGGCCAATGATAATATATGTTGACACAAGTCTTGTTTTTTTAGTGTGTCAACTCTAAAGTATTGGTTGCAACATACATACGTGAAACAATAAGGTGGATTATTTTAAGTGAAATATCTATTGTCAATGTGATTATATTTAAGTAGCTGGCATAGATTGTGAATTATGATGCTAGTATATCTAACTGTCAATATGGTAAGTTTGAGTTAGATTGTATGTCTTCTCTTGCTATGGAATATGGACATCATATTATAAAGGTACTTTGAAACCGGTAATTGTTCATCGGGTATTATGGCCTATCTACCTACCTACATGTTTAGTTTGTTCCAATCTTTTTTTCTCTTTGATTGCGTCACAAATTCAAGAATTCGGGTTTTGGGTATCTACTCTAGTAGCTTATTGCCATCATTCAACTAGTAAAGTTAAGGTAAAAAGTATTTTACGTTAGTGTGCGTATATGTTTCATGTGTGCACATATGTTTATATCATGATAAATTGATAAGATTTTGTTTTTTTTCTTTCATGACTATGTGACGTTATGGAATATATTTTTATTTAAATAATGTGTGATTTCCTAGATTTCTCCTAAAACTGATTTGGAATGATGAATGTCACATTTGTATATTAGGTGACTTGTCTTATTCCAAGATGTACACATGTGTTTTTAATGTTTTCGATGAGACACTTCAAATACATGTATTTATGAAATACGTACACACATGTTCTTGAAATGCAAAATTAATTTGATATAGATAAAGATTGTGTATCCGTTATGCTAATTGTTATGATTAAAATCATTTACTAATTGTTTTGGGCTTAATGGTTTATGCTTGTATTGTAGCAGATTGATCAAGATGATGATAACATTTTAAGACTCAAAAGTAGACGCACACATAGAAAAATGTTTATAATATGCGGGGCATTTAAAAAAAATACGATTATTGAAGGTGTGCATGTATGTTCTTTAAAGGCGTGCGCATATATTTTAAACAATTTGATGAGAAACTGGAAGTACAAATATGTTCTTTGAAGGCGTGCATGTATGTCCGTGAAAGCCGTGCACACATGTTCGAAAGAATCTGAAAAAAAACTTCTTGCACATAAGTTCTTAGAAAGCGTGCATATGTATATATTTAAAATAATATATTTGATATGTATTTCATTTAATATAAAAATTTGTGTATTCTATTATGTTCTTGATTTATCATAAATCTAAAGGTTATGACTATAACTTTTTATGTTTATAGTTTTTGTTTTAGAATTTTATAGAATGTACAATAAAACATATATGCAATTACCATTTTTAACTAACACTTATTTGAAATTTAAAATATTTGTAGAATAAAAACACATTTAAATTTACATTATTTAAAAAACCACATATGCACCTTGACTTTTTAAAAACATGCTAGCTAAAAAAGAATTTTTTTAAAAATCCAAAAATTTAGGGATATTTAAAAATGAAATTTAATAAAAAATCAAAAAGAATATAATTTTTTTGTTTTACTATAATACCCTTATGAATTAAATAATAATCTTTAATATTAAAAAAAATCTTGTTGGTCTAGAGGAGTTCTCGCACTTAAATTGGTTCTGAAAATAAAGTCCCCTTATATATATATATATATATATATATATATATATATATATATATATATATATATATATATATATATATAGTGTAACTTTATTTTCAGCAACAAATTAAGTGCGAGAACTCTCAAAAACATACATGCACGTCTTCTAGAATTGTATTTCTGCACATATGTTGTAAATAGAACAAATATGTTTTAAAAAACATATTTGTTTTAAGGAATTTGATGAGAAATTAGAAATATAAATTTTTTCTTTAAAAGTGTGCATATTCAAAGAAAAAATTTGTATTTTTAATTTCTCATCAAATTCTTTTGAAAAAATATGTTTTTTTAAAACATATTTTTTTAATTTAGAACATATTGTAAAAATACAATTATTGAAGGCATGCATGTATGTTTTTGAGAGTTCTCGCAGTTCTCGCACTTAATTTGTTGCTGAAAATAAAGTCCCCCTATATATATATACATGTTGTATTTATTATTAAAGGTTTAATATACTTCAAAAAATATTTTAAATAACCGTTAGTTACCGTTATGATTTTATAACTAACTTAACAATTATTTAAATATGAACCGAAGAGAGGGTATCCTAGTTTATCTACAATTGGGGTTAGGTGCTATATAAACACCTCATTCCTCCTTCCCTTTTTTGGGGGTTCCACATAAAAACAATGTATGACACACTCTTCATCACAATTAATATATATGCTTCTTTTTTCCTCCCTGTGACGACAAAAACAAAAAGGGCACATTTATTTTTTAATTCATATATTGATGTTACGTATGCATGCATGCTACGTGTATAATTAGTATATATTCACTAATCCCTTTTTCCTATTATCATGGCCGGAGGCCCCATAATTATAGACACAATGGTTGATTTAATTCGATGTTTGGCATAAAACTGATAAAAATTTGTTCATGAGTGACATACTATTTGATTTTACAAAAGTAATGAGGTAACATGGATTAATATGAAGTAAACTTAAAAAAAATTATGTCTTACGGAGGGTTGTTGTGGTTTACATCTTTAACTGATGTAGAAGATGACTATTTTGAGTCATTCGCATTTTTTGCCCTTATAGGTTATAGCCTTTTTACACTTGTCTTCTACTTTTAGAGTTGGTTGTAAAAAAAGTTAAAAGTTTACTCAAAGTAACAGTTTTAGCCCTTGGTTTAGAAACAACACTAATTATGGTCA
>BQNB010053103.1:0-40183 GCA_026074375.1 Tanacetum coccineum
CGGATCAAAAGTTATGGCTGTTTTACTGAAACCGTTTTCGTCACACAAGATTGCTAGAAAAAAAAATTTCGTTCGGTCCAAAACAATTTTTTTTTTTTTTTTTTGCTCGTTCGGTCCTCCGCTAGTTCGATCGTTGGCTAGTTCGATCAACTCGTTCGATCCGCTCGTTCGATCATTCAAATTTTCCGCTCGTTCGATCATCGAAAATTTCCGCTCGTTCGATCAAACAAATTTTCCGCTCGTTCGATCATCGAAAATTTCCGCTCGTTCGGTTCTTTAGTTCGATGCTCACTAGTTCGATCCTTGCTCGTTCGAACCTCCTAGTTCGATCCCCCTAGTTCGATCCCCCTAGTTCGATCCTCCTAGTTCGATCCCCCTAGTTCGATCCCCCTAGTTCGATCCAAAATGAAAATGCACTCGTTCGATCAAACAAGTATGAAGCTCGTTCGATCCAAACAGTTACATTGCACGATTTTATCTTCTTTCCGTCCTTGCGTTTGTCTTATCAACACACGAAATGACCACGACTACGAGCTTTTAAGCCAAGAAATGATGCCGAACCAATGAGCTCATAAAAAATCGAAATCACTAACACAACACACTCGAATACAATACACCCCCGGTTAGCTCTTGATACCAATTGTTATCCCAAAGATTCACAAGCTAACAAGAATGATCCGGAGGTCGGGGAGGATTGAACAAATGTTTAGCCATATTATTAGAGAGAAAGGAAAAGATGGGAAGAGGTGTGTGTCTAGAGAGAGAAACAAGAACACACACTCTTTTTTACAAAATGAATCCTCACCCCTCCATGGAAGTATGGAGGGGGTATATATAGGTCAAGACAAGGGACACTATACTATCTTAACAGTTATAGTCCCTGTAGTTCTTGCCTAATGAAAACTAATGTAATTCCGATATGTCACCATATTTTAAGGCTAACATTCTTCAAAAAGGGTACTCAAAGGTTTAGTAGTGCAAAAGCAACTGACCAAACTGAATGCCACAAATGTGGTAAGAAGGGTCATTTTACAAGAGACTGTTGGTCAAAGACTTCAGTTCCATCGTATCAATCACCCTTTCAATCAAAATCTCTCAGTTCCTCTTAGCACAAACCAAAACTAAGGCCTACCAAGGACTTTGAAGCCAAATACAACAAAGTCAAGGCTAAACTGGCACTTCTAAGCTCAAGCACTTTAGCTTCCAAAGCCTCAATGATAAAGAACAAACGTCTTATCGCTGAAGCCTATGAATAGGATGAAGAAGAAATGTCATCGGATGACAATGAGATGGTGGAGGTTAAAGTGCTCATGGCTCTAGCTAAAGATAATGATGTTGTCAGCAAAGAAGGTGCCAGAAATGGTGAATGGGTAAAGATCTCAATGAGAAAGGTACACACTCTTCTTTAAATGGAAGATAATGATGATAGAAAAACCTATCTATATTATTTGTGTATTGATCTAAATTATGTTGAAGAATAAAGAAATAATTTTTTGTCAAAACATAGAGATCTTGTTCATGAACTGAATGCATGCAAAGAACAAATTTTAGTATTAAAACAAGCAAAACTTGATTTTCTTATCATGCAGCATGTAAACACTGAAATTCTCAAAGAGAATAAAAACTTAACAACTGAACTGAAAGAGCTAATAGCAATCACTAAAACTTGGCTTAACAGTTCTAACAAATTAAATCAGTGTATCAGTGAACAAATCCCCTCTCAAAAGAAGAGAATTCTGGTAGTTGATCAACTCATTAAAGATCCCTCTAGTTCAGGACAAAAAGACCTAGTCTGTTTAAAATATTCAGCTGATGACACAAAAGTGACCATACCTGGTGTTGAAAGACCCTAATTGTATGAAGCTGAAGGTTTTATTCTACTAAATCATGATACTGGTAGGATACTCCTAGCTGAGTCACAAAGGAACACAATTGATCCTTCAATTGCTGTCACTGACTCTTTAGCGACTGATTATGATTTAGCAGATGAATTTTTAGTTTGTAGCACCCCTCTTTCTCCACTGAAGAAGTTAGATGGTGCTGAACCTATTTCTGGACCAAAGACTGTCAAATCAATTTTAAGGTCAAAATCCACATTCAAAACTAAAGCTTTAAAAGGTGTCATAATAAATGAACCATCCTCAGCTCCTGCTAAGGGTATCAAAAGCTCTTCAGCTTCAAAAGTTCACTCAGCTCCTGCTGGCAAACTAAAGAGTGTGAAAATTGAAGATAATCCTCCTTTAGCTATTGTAATGAAAGAACTTAACAATCTAAAATTATAATTTAGCAAGAATCAGTCATCTTACTCCAGAAGTCATCAACCATAACAGGTTCTACAAAATGCACTTCAAAACATATACAAAACACAATTTAAAAAGAGTTATGATTTGTGTGGCTTAAACAATCATCTCTCTGAAAATTGCTATAAAGTTTTGTTTTGTAAAAGGTATGAGAAAACTGATCACAGAACTTGTGATCATCCTGAATACATTTCCACTATGAACATGTCTCAGCCTCTCAAAAAGTCTAGGTAGAGCTTTTTCAAGATCTAAAATCCCAAGACCATCAAAATGCTTCTTTCCAACTTGCACACACTATTGTCGTATAGATCATGTATCCAATGAATGTTTATACTATCCCATATGTGGATTATGTAGAGGTTATGACCATGACACAAATGGTCATAATAGGATCATCTCTCTAGAAAGAGAGATCAATCCAAGAAATCCTCAACAAACATTCAAAAGATGTAAAGTTTATGGTAGCTAAACTCATACCACAACTGATCACTATGATATTGAATGGTTCAAAAGAGGTGATGCACTTCAAGCCAAAAAGGTTAAGGCTCTAAAATCAACTAGAGATGAATCATCAAATACTAACAGATCAAAGACTCCCACTAGTTGTAATGATTTCTCTAAGAGTAAGAGATGTATATGTTCTTGACATGACATCTTCTACTCAAGAATCGTGCTTCTTTGCCAAAGCTTCTGAAAATCTCAACTGGCTTTGGCATAAACGACTTGCTCATCTAAACTTCAAAACAATCAACAAACAGGCAAAACAAAATCTTGTTATTGGTCTTCCCTCACTTGTCTACTCAAAGGACAAACCATGTTCATCATGTGAAAAGGGAAAGCATCATAGAGCCAGTTTCAAAACAAAACAGACATCTTCTATCAAGAAATATCTTCATCTTCTTCACATGGACTTATTTGGACATGTAACTCCTAGGTCCATTAACTATGAAAAGTACACCCTTGTCATTGCTGATGAGTACTCAATGTACACCTGGGTATACTTATTGAAGAAAAAAAGTCAAGCACCTGAAACCATCATGTCCTTTATTAAAAGAGTTGAAAATTAAAAAGACATCAAAGTCAAACAACTTAGAACTGACAATGGTACCAAATTCTGAAATAGCATTCTTGTAAACTTCTATAATGAAAAAGGGATTTCTCAAAATTTCTCTTCTCCCTACACACCTAAACAAAATGGTGTTGCTGAGAGAAAAAATAGAACCCTCATAGAAGCTGCAAGAACACTGCTTTCAGGATTTGTCTTTTCTAAACAATATTGGACTGAAGCTGTAGCCACTGCATGCTACACTCAAAACAGATCTACCATTGTGAAAATACATCTCAAAACTCCTTATGAAATTTTTCATAAGATAATCCCAAACATCAATTTTCTTCATGTCTTTGGATATCCAGTTTACATCCACAATCATAAAGATCACTTAGGAAAAATTGATGAAAAAGCTGATGATGGTTATCTTCTTGGATACTCACTTGTTTCCAAGGCCTTCAGAGTCTCCAACACTAGAAGACAACAAACTAAAGAAACCTATCACATCACATTTAATGAAAGCCCTGATGCTATCAAATTATCAAAACCTTTAGTTGACAACATCAACATTGCTGAAACAGAAAGATATCCACCTGATGAATATCTTCATCCTTATAAACCTTCTCAAAGGTATTAAACAAACAACAATGATGTGTCCTTCATAGAACCCTATGAATATCTTGAACCAGTTGTTCTTAAAACTGAAGTTTCATCTGACTAAAATGATCATAATGATCAAAATGATCAATCTATTCAAAATGATGAAATATTAAATGATGATCATTCTGAACATTCCAATCACACCAATGATGAACAAATCATTAATAATCTACCAAATACTAAATACATTCAGATCTCTAAACACTTATCCTCTCCAAGTGTAAAGGATACTTTAGTACAAAATACAATTCTAATCCTAACTCCACCCTTACCTATTTCATCAATGGTCACTCCAGCTCCTCAAGTCAGATGGTCTCAGGACAAACACATTGAGCTGGTTAATATCATTGGTAATCCATGGGTTGGAGTGCTCACAAGATCCATGGCCAAAGAACTTAGTGGTGCTTCAGCTCATGAATATCTCTTTGTAGATTTTCTCTCTGAAGAAGAGCCTAAAAAGGTTTCTGGAGCACTAAAGCATCCTAGATGGGTTGATGCCATGCAAGATGAACTAAACTAATTTGCCAGAAACAAAGTTCGAACATTAGTTCCTACACCTTATGGTAAAACCATAATTGGCTCAAAATAGGTTTTCAAAAATAAAAGAGAAAAATAAAAAGAGATGAAACTAGAATTGCATAAAAAAACCAAGAGCAAGACTTGAGGCTTCAAAGGCTACAAATCAGCAAAGAAGTCAAAGATTAGGAGAGGACCTTTGCTCCGTTTGAAGGCTTCAATGTCAAATCAGAATCTATCCCTTGCCTTTGGCCCACAAACATTAACTTTTTCTAGTGTAATCAAATTGATGTCTAAAGTGCATTCCCCTTCCCCCGTCCGGGGGGGGGGGGGGAGGATCGCGGGGGGCGGGGGTGTAGTGGGGGGGGGGGGGGGGGGTGGGCGGAGGTGGGTGGGGGGTGGGGGGGGTGGGGGGGGTGGGGGGAGGTGGGTGGGGGGGGGGCTGGGGGGGTTGGGGGGTGGAGTGTAGTGGGGGTTGGGGTGGGTGGGTGTTGTTGAGGTAGAGGGGTGGAGGGGGGGTGGGGGGGGGGGGGGCTTTGGGGAATGTTTGGTAGGAGGGACTGGGTGGGGATTATGGGGTGCAATAATACAGTAAAGCATCTAAAGAAACCAGTAGATAGATGTCGAGAACAACCCTCATAGGTTTTGAGAGCAATGAGTTCCCTAACCATGTCTGCAAACTGAACAAAGTCCTTTATGGACTTAAACAAGCTCCAAGAGCACAACCTTTCTAACTGAACACAAGTTTATAAGAGGTAAGATAGACAACACTTTGTTTGTCTACAAAACTTAAATTGATGTGATTCTGGTTCAAATCTATGTTGATGATATTATCTTTGGGTCCACTAGTACAAAATTATGAAAACGGTTTGCTAAATTGATAAACTCAAGATATGAAATGAGTATGATGGGTGTCCTCACCTACTTCCTCAGATTTTAGATTAAACAATCTGAAAGAGGCATTTCAATCAACCAAGAAAAATTATGTTAAGGATCTGCTGAAAAAGTATGACATAAATGGTTCATTAGTGAAAACTCCAATGGTACCCCCTAACAACTTAGGACCTGATCTTAGTGGAAAAGCTATAAATGAGACTCAGTATAGAGGTATGATTGGATCACTAATGTATCTAACTGCAAGCAGACCTTACATTCAATTCTCAACTTGTCTCTGTGCAAGATATCAAGCAAATCCTAAGGAATCCCACCTTATTGTTGTTAAGAGAATTTTCAGGTACCTAAAAGGTACTCCTAGTCTTGGTCTATGGTATCCAAAATGTTTAGGTTTTGACCTAAAAGGATACTCTGACTTTGACTATGTTGGACGCAACATGGACAGGAAAGGCACCTCAAGTGCTTGTCAGTTGCTAGGAGATAAACTTGTGTGCTGGAGTGCTAAAAAGCGGCAATCTGTAGCTATATCATCAGCTAAAGCTGAATATGTAGCTGCTGTTGGATGTTGTGCCAACATTCTATGGATGAAAAGTCAACTCACTGACTATGACATCATATATGAAAAAGTACCCATATTTTGTGATAACAACAGTGCTATTGCAATCTCAAACAATCCAGTTCTGCACTCAAGAACAAAGCACATTGATATCAAATATCACTTTATCAGAGATCATATTCTCAAAGGAGACATTGAATTACATTTCATTCCCACTTAATATCAACTTGCTGATATCTTTACCAAGCCTCTGGAAGAGCCAACTTTCAAAAGATTGATTGTTGAACTAGGTATGATGAACATTGATTCAAAACCTGAAGCTTTAGTACTGTCTAAAGAAAACTTAAGCTTCAGCGATTTCATCCTAAGCTGAACAAGTTTTCATATTAAATGTTAGTTTAGTTTTTGCATAAAACCTTTAGCTTGCTTAAGTAAAATAACTAAGCAAATACTTATGTCTCATTTATGGATTTGTATAAGCATGTGTAGTTTTGTCGCCTTCGTTAGAGCATAGACATTGGTTAAGCCAAGAACTGAACAAAACTGGTTTATTCTCTTCAGTTTAGTTTAGAAAAATAATTTTATCTAAATCTTCAGCTATCTCTCGATTAAAGTAACTGAGCAGTCACACATGTTGGATCGATTTACTGAATAGGTCTTAACCTTCAGCTTGCAAAGAGTTTGCTCCTTTAGATAATTCTAAAGTAACAATAATGAAACACTGAGTAGACACTATTGATTATGCGAAATCTAATCAATAATGCTAAGAAGAACAATATTAAATATCATAAAAGAACTTTTATATTAAACTTTGAATTTGCCTAGGTTATAGATTACAAACTATGATTACTGTTTGATCTCTATGATCTTGTGTAGAACTATATCTACTAACTATGCCTATGGTTCCTTTTATAGACTAAGGAAACCCTAATGGGCTTTACAAAACGCGTATAAAGATAATGCATATCCTTTCCTAAGATATATCATGCATATCTTTAACTCTAAATAATTTCTGTGTAAGCAGACTTAACTATTACATAAGCAGTATTAACTATTTAACACTACCAGTACTAACTACGATAATCCTTCTACTAGTACTAACTATGTAACTAGCAGAACTAACTATAATACACTAACAGAATTAAGTTTGTTATACAAAATTCCTAACAATCCTCCCCTAAACTTGAACTTCACTTGTGAACTTCAAGTTTCTTCAGTTGTCTTCAGTTTGGGCTTTTGAGAATTTGTATCCAAGCATTTCTTTAAGTCCTTAGCTTCTTTTGTCTTTTAGTCTTTGTCTTCTCTTCATCACAGCTACACAGCAACATCCAACTAAGTTGGCTTTGTAGTTTTTGGCAAACTACCAGCCATCAACGGATTTGATATGTCTTTACCATGAGCCGTTTGCTATGGACTAGTCAATGCTTCATTGCAATAACAAGGTACATTGATAACCTTATAGTTTTTAGCAAACTATCAGCTATCAACGGATTTGAGATCTCTTTACCAGTAGTTGTTTGCTCTAGAGTAGCCAATGCTTTAGTGCAATACTATGGTGCATTGATTACCATACAGTTTTTGGTAAACTGTCAACCATTAATAGATTTGAGAAGTCTTTACCAAAGCTGTTTGCTTTGGACTAGCCAGTTCTTATGCCTATTAAGCATGGTGAACTGATGACCATTTATTGTGTGGTGGTTAGCCAACACCCAAACCCTTCTCACTTCCATTATAGTCCATAGTTTCCAAAAATATGCTCACTGCTACTGAGAGACACGTCACTTTCTTATCCCAGCTTGCTTCTCAATCATCTTCAAAAGTTGATAACAAACTTCATCCATTGTTCCATCTAGAAGCTTCATCTTTAGCATCACTTGGCAAGCATCTTTTGACAAAGGATATTTTCTATCTGCTAACATATATATAGTAGATGCATCCAATGTTAGGCAGTGTACAGCACAAGTAGGATAGTACCTCCAATTAATTATCTTCTGTTGAAGTGGCAAACTCCAGATTGCATCATCACTAAGAGGTGGATCAAACATGGTCTTGAGATCACCCCAAAGTACTCTGTCATACATCTCTTCTGGTCTATTTGCCCCATACTTCTTTATCACCAATCTGTACAACTCTACAAGCTCATCTCTTGAAAAATCTTTAAGTATAGCTCCAAAACTCATATAAATTTTATCAGAACCATCTTTTCTTATGATCTGATAAGCAGCCTTTTGACTTGATTGAGAAATGATCTTCCAATTAACAATAGTAGGAGGTTTTGTAGCAGTTGGAATAACATCTACTCCAATCTCTGATTCTGATGAAGCATCTTTGACTTTATCTTTCACATATGCTTCTCTTTCCTTGTTGAACTCATCTTGTGCAGTCTTGTCAATATTTATTCCCTTTCTTGCCTTTTGCTTCCTTCTCATTCCTGTTTTCTTAACTGGCACTTCAGTTTCTTCTTCTTTTACAACTTCATCTTTTCCCTTTGTGATTGAAGCATCCTCAATGTCAATCTTCTGTTTCTTTGAAGTTTCTTGTTCTAGCTGTAATCCATGTCTTTTCACTCTTGCTTCAGTTTCCATGGGCACAAAACTTTCAATACTCTTCATCAGCTTTTCAAATTCAGTCTTCAACTCTTCAAAAGAAAGCTTCTTCAATTGAGACAATTTCCATGAACTCTGATTCTTGATGAAGGTACTCATGTATTCTCTTTGTTGTGCTTGTGTCATTGGCTTACTTCTTTTTGCTTTAGCTTTTTGTTCAGCATAGAACTTCTTCTTCTCATTTATCATTTCCACCATTCTTTTTGCAAAATCATCATTGCTTATACTTTCTCCCTGAAGACTCTTGACTACCTCTGTATTAGCTTCCAGTTTTGCCCTAATGGTATCCCAATCTTCTTCAGTATAAAATTGTGCAGCTTTTTGAACTTCAGCCTTTCTTTTTAGTTGTTGTTCTGACAATTCTTGTTCCCCCTGCACTCTTTTGGATAACATCTTCTCTAAATGAATCTATTTTGAAACTTCTTCATCCATTTGAGCTTGCAATCTTATAGCCTCTTCCAATCTAGCTTCTTCTTGTCTTATTTGTTCTTTAGTCTTATGAGTAGCCTGGATATCCTCTTCAACCATCTGAGCTTTTCCTTCTCTTTGACCCTTTTTAGGAGAATGAATTATACTAGAAGTACTAATTGATGTTCTACCAGTATCAACTTTAGTACTACCAGTATTAACATCTTCAATACCAGTATTAATCTCAACTCTGCCAGTATTAATCTCATCCTCAGCATCCAATCCAGTATTAATCTTTTTAGCCATAGACCTTGCTCTCCTCCTGTATCTCTTGCCCTTATCAGTCGACTTTGCTTTGCTAACACTTTGAGAAGCAACTTTTGACAAAGTTTTAGCTGCCTCCAAGATTGTAGGACTGATTTCTTCTTCTTGAGCCTCCCCTAAAGCTTTTGTAGGAGTAACAAAATCTGTTGACTTCTCTTTCATGGATTCTCTAACCAAAGAAACTAGAGGATCATCATTAATATCCTGAATTATCCTCCCCCTGATCCTCTAGTTCTTCACTTTCTGATTCAGACACAATTAACTTCTTGGATTTTCTCTTCAAATCTGTTTCCAGAGATTTCACCCTCTTTACCAATTTGAGCACAACATTCCCTAGAGTCTGTTTGGTCTCCTTCAACTCCTTCTCTAAACTAGTAACCCTGTTTACCAAGTTAGGTACAAGTACCATCAATTCCTTGAGTTGTACACTGTCCTCAGCACTTCCTGATGTGTTACCTTCAGGGAGAGGTGCTTCATAGGACCTAGGTGGTGAGGAATGAGGTGGTGAGTAAGGTGGTGATTGAAGTGGTGAGTGAGGTGGTGATTGATGTGGTGAATGAGGTGGTGATTGATGTGGTGAATGAGGTGGTGATTGATGTGGTGAATGAGGTGGTGATTGATGTGGTGAATGAGGTGGTGATTGATGAGGTGGGGATTGAGGAGGTGGTGATGGAATAGGTGGTAGGGATGTGGATGGTAGTGGATCAACAGGTGTGGGATGGGGTTCAGCTGGTTGTGCTGATCCTTCACCTTGATCCATAGCTGCACCTGCCAACATAGCAGGCAACAATGGTACAATATCCCTGTAATAACCCCCTTTTCATGTTTGCAAAAAGCTTTTTGGTCAAAGTTGGGGCTAAATACTTTCCTTTATGTTCAGTATTAATGTCCAAAATAATTTGTAAAAATCTTGGATACATTAAAAATTTTGTATTACTCTCCAAGTTATGAACCATTCCATCAAAAATCATTTTAGAAAAATTATAAACCCTATTACTAGATAGACAGATTAATGCAGTAGCAACAGTACTACCAAATTGATCCCATCCACCAGACTTAGGGCTTAAGCAGTGTAAAATATGATGGATTAGAAATTTCCATTGGGGTGTAAAATTCTTTTTCCAAAAAGTTAATTTACCCTCAGTAACATACCCCAATGTGGCTAATCCACTAGATAGATAGATTAATGCAGTAGCAACAGTACTACCAAATTGATCCCATCCACGAGACTTAGGGCTTAAGCAGTGTAAAATATGATGGATTAAAAATTTCCATTGGGATGTAAAATTCTTTTTCCAAAAAGTTAATTTACCATATGTTTCAGCATCAGATAAATCATGTATTCCTGTTGCATCTGCCAATTAAAGTTTACTTCTGACAGATGCCTTAGTAATAGTATACTCTTTAAAGTCTATAGATGATATTAATTGTTGAGTCCCATTAGCAAGTGTTCTGACTGAGACAGTTTACCAGAACTGTTTGACTAGGGAGTCATAAATAGTAGGATTATGAGTTAAGACATACCTGAGAGATGTACCTTTAAGAAAATCCACTACCTTAGTGAAACCAACACTTTCATTTGGTTTCTTCAGTAAAGCTACCATATTATGCTTGTCTGAGTACTTTAGATTGGCCATATGAACACGTTGTTGAACAAAAGTCGTAAGAATTTAAATTCTAGTGCTGGGTTTGATACGAGTGAATGAATAAGTACTGATAGAGAGAGATAATTGAGTTTTAATCGATGAATAACAAGGTATCTTATTGGACCGACTGTAAAAGAAATTTTTTAGAGCAAAAAAAGATATTTTATAGAATAAAGTGCAATAATTATCCAAATAGAAAACCTATCTTAGAAGTATGCACCGTAAAAATCTCTAACAGTAATATTTAAATAAGAAAAATCAATTTTCCCTCACCAGCACCAACGGTCATCTACCAGACTTAACATTAGCCTACCAGTACTAATAAAGTCTACCAGAATTAACTTATAGACTACCAGAATTAACTCTAGTACTTAGTACTTACAGACCATATATGAGTAGAATTTGCAGCACAGCTTCTATCCATCCTCAAATCCATGCTTATCCTGAAATAGTTAGTCAAAAACAAGAAAAATGCTACAATATATCATTAACTAGAACTAACTATTTCCTAACTACCAGTATTAATACCCTAGCAGTATTAATTTTAACTAGAAGTACTTACTACACTTTACAAACTTTACAATTTTAACCTCCCCTCAAATGTAGCTACAGATTTAACATTCCAATGCTCACCACTAAGAAGTTAAACCTGGTGACATCAAATCCTTTGGTGAGAAGGTCTGCAACATTATGATCAGTGTGAATCTTGATAACCTCTATTAGTCTCTTCTCATAACAATCTCTTATAAAATGGAATCGAATCTCAATATGCTTGGTCCTTGAATGAGCAACAGGATTCTTGATAACACTTATAGTGCTCTCATTATCAATATGGATTTTGGTGTTCATGAAATTGAAACCATAATCCATCATCTGATTCTGTATCCATAATACTTGCCCACAACAATTAGCAGCTGCAACATATTCTGCCTCAGTAGTAGAATTTGCCACAATAGTCTGCTTCTTGCATTGCCAAGATATCAATCTTCTTCCAAGAAATTGACATCCACCTGTTGTTGATTTTCTGTCAAGGCTGGCTCCTCCATAATCACTGTCTGAGTAAGCTTCAAGTTCAAAAGGTGAATCCCTAGGATACCATAAACCTAATTTGGGTTGATGTTTGAGGTACCTAAAAATCCTTTTTACTGCATTTAAGTGTGAAGCTTTTGGAGTGACTTGAAATCTAGCACAGGCACAAACAGCAAACATGATGTCTGGCCTTGATGCAGTCAAATACATTAAAAAGCCAATCATAGACCTGTAGACATGTACATCTACATCTACACCATCATCATCCTTGACCAGTGATTTATTAGACTCAATAGGAGTAGTAGCTGTTCTGATGGACAAAAAAATCAAACTTCTTTAAGATGTTAGCTACATACTTGTCTTGACTAATAAAGATTCCATCAGGTTGTTGCTTCACTTGAAGTCCCAAAAAGAATGTGAGTTCACCCATGGAACTCATCTAGAATCGTTTGTGCATACATTCTTCAAACTCTATACACATAGACTTCTTTGCAGAGCCAAAAATAATGTCATCCGCTTATGCTTGGACTAACATAATGTCACTCTTGTTCTTCTTGATAAACAATGTTTTGTCTATGGTACCTCTTCTGAAACCATTTTCCATCAGAAAAGAAGAAAGTGTCTCATACCAAGCTCTAGGAGCTTGATGTAGACCATAAAGAGCTTTTTATCACCTTATAGACATTGTTTGGACATGAGCCAGGATCAACAAGCCTGGAGGGAAGTGAACATGACACCTCCTCTCAAACAGGCCATAAATAATGCACTTTTAACATCCAGTTTGGTTAAGACGAGTAAATCCAAGTAATGATGAAAAAGCTAAAAATAACCTAATTTCCTCAATTGTGGCAACAGGTGCAAAAACCTCATTATAATCTATACCTTCCTCCTGTCTAAACCCTTGTGCTATAAGCCGTGCTTTGTTTTTCACAACAATACTTCTCTCATCCCTCTTATTCCTGAAAACCCACTTTGTGTTAATTACCTTTTTCCCATATGGTAAATCAACAAGTACCCAAACCTTCTGTAGTTTGAACTGAAGCAATTCCTCTTGCATTGCTTCAACCCAGCTTTTATCTTGTAAGGCTTATGATATATGTCTTGGGTTCTCGTGAGAGAAGAAAACATGCAAACAAACAGTTCTAATGATCCTTATGATTTGTTCTGTTTGTGAATGTAACTTACCAAGGCTTGTTGTGTTGAAGAAGCCTTTTGGATCTTCCCTCTTGTTTGAACTGCTGATGTAAGATCTCCTAGAATTTGTCCTTTTGGATGATCCTTATGAATTCTGAGTGTGGGAATAGGACTGACAGCAATAGTGTTATCCATGTTATTGAAATCAGCCACTGCACCCACATCTTCATCATCATCATAATCTCCATTGAATATTTCCATAATTTTGGGAGAAGTAACAGAAGCATCTCCAAGTCATGCATATTTGGATTATGGTAACATCAGCAATAGGAAATAGTAGATGCATCAATAGGTATTTTCCTCCAAGATAAACAAATGATGATTCACTAGCATTTGTCCCTGTGGGAGTACTAGCAATATTAACATATGGCCTGTCAGTACTAACAAATGGCCTATAAGTACTAACAGATGGCCTATCAGTACTAAGTATGTTAGTACTGGTAGCCTGAGTTGCCTTCTTTTGAGATGCAATTCTCCTCTTTTCTTCCTCGAGGGCTTGTCTTGAAACATCATCCATAGCTTTAGCAGCCAATTCTTGAGTAACCATCTTCTCAAGTTCATCTTGCAAGTCTTTTTCACTTTCTTTCATCTGATGTTGTTCTTCCTTGTCAGCAACATCTTCTGAAGCTTGTACATCATTGTCTTTAGGAGAACTTTCAGAAGGTTTTTCATGTATAGCTGGAGCAATATCATCTACTGGAATCCTTTGTCCTAATTAGGTAGTAGAATAAGCAATTGTAATTACATGAGTTAGGTCCTTTATCTTTTCCTGATGAACGTGCAACATAAGAATCTTATTTACTACATCTACATTAACACTATTTCTACAACTAACAGGAATATAGATCATTGAATTGGTGAGAAAATCAAGATCAACATCCAATTATACCCAGTTCCTGTCCACATTGAGATGATGACTTCAAGAATAATTAATGTGCAAATTTCACTACTAACCCTTTGGTCCTTTTGTTGTATACTCTAAAGGCTTTACTAGAGGTAGAGTATCCAAGCAAATAACCTTTATCAGATTTCCTATCAAATTTGCCCAAGGAATCTAAGGTGTTTAAAATGGTCAAGGGGCACCCAAAAGGTCTCATAAAACTATACTAAGAGAGTTTATCTATTAAATAGTTCATAATGTGTCTTATTGAAGTGTTGGTCACTAATACCCAAATTTTAGTACATAGCACAGGCAGTAATTACTGCCTCTGCCCAAAATGGGATAGGTAAAAGTGAATCTGCTAACATAGTTCTAGCTGCCTCAATTAGGGTCCTGTTTTTCCTTTCTGCAACACCATTCTGCTGTAAGATCTAGCCACAATAAACCTCTCCTTTTTATTCCTTTCTTAGCACAGAATCATTCATAAAGCATGGATCTATAAATGCTGTCCCATTAACACATCTAATGATTTTACATTATGAGTCAATTGTTTTTCTAAAGCCTATGATAATATTACAAAGGATTCAGATGTTTCATCCTTGTAGCTAAGAAAAATACCCAACTAAATCTGTTGAAATCATCAGTCACAACCAAGCAAGTACCTTTTCCTTTGTTAATATACCATTCTACAGAGAGACAGGTCCAAATAAGTCCATATGAAGTAATTTTAGGGGCTTTCTGATGATTCTTTCTAACTTTGCCTTACAGGAGGCCTTGTGTTGCTTACCCTTCTTGCAGGCAACACAAGTGTGGTCATTCACAAACACTTTTGAAGGTAAACCTCAAACTAGGTGACCAGTTTGTTTATATTTTTGAAATTCACATGACCTAATCTCCTGTGCCATAATTTAGACTCATCTGCTGTTGCATTTGCATATAAACAAGTTATACCTCCAGAAGGAACAATGTTCTTTAAATCCAAGTTGTACACATCATCCTTTCTAGGAGCTCTAAGTACAACTTGACTTTCATCAAGAAGCTTAAAGCTAGGAGACAAGATAAGGCATTCAGACTCAGTAAAAAGGACACTATTTTTCTTGTCACACATTTGTGAGACAGAGAAAAGGTTAAACTTAAGTTCATCTACAAAATAAACATCATCAAAGTCTAAATTAGCAGTTTTGATTTTACATTTACCCGTTATTTTACCTCCTTTAGGATCACTTCCAAAAGTCACAAAGCCTCCATTGAAATCTTCATTGTTTGAAAGATAAGCTTTGTTGCCAGTCATATGGCTAGAACAACCACTATCCACCACTGCATGATCCTGTAACAAGATCTCTGGATTGCCCTGCACAAAAAGTAAGAGAATTAGTATCTCTTAGGGACCCAAGCCATTACAGACTTGGAAATCCCTTTTGGGTCAACATACTCAACCTTCTTGAGCATGAATGATCCACTGTCTTTGGACACATGATCCAAGTAATTTCCCTTAGGCCTCCAAACCCACCTTGACTTTTTAAGGTCAGTATCCATCTTACCCTTACCAGTATTAACTACTGCTCTTATCCCAGCAGTAGTCATATTTTGAACCCCAAAAGTTTTAACATCTTGTTTTAAGTCTTTGGGTCTAAAAGCTGGTTTTGTGTAGTAAGACCTCTTGATAGGTGAATATGAGCCTCTTGGTCTTCAATTGTTCCCATTCTGTGTAAATTGGTCTAAAGCACCACTAGTTTGTGTCTATTTTGGGGGCAAATAGTCTAACAGTACTAACAAGCCTAGCAGTACAAACTGTGTGAACTGCTCATTTCTCATTTTGCTTAACAGGAATAATCAGACATGTTTTTGTTAGTACTCCAGATGGGATAAAGGTCTTTCTTAAATGAGGGTATTTCAATTTATTTGAATTTTTTTTGATGATTAACCCTTTTAGCATTATCCCATACTGGTTTGTTCACCCTTGGACCAGTATTGACCACATTTTTCAACTGTCAGGCTCTTGACCTCTATTTTGTCATTAAGTTACAATCTTTAATCATATAATGGTCAGTAACTTTATTACGATAAAGCAAGCTTTTATTTTCTTAAATCCAATTCCCTGTTTCTGAAAAGTTTGACTAATTTTATCAACTCTAGGTTTAACTGTCTAAGATTCATTAGTCTTAACAAGACTAACTGTTTGCACTTCAGACACATCATCCTCATCATCTGAGTTCCAATCCTCAATGATAACCTTATCTCTGTTAACTGATTCATAGACTGTCTTACGTTTTTAAGTATTTACTTCATTTGTTTTACCTACAGTACACACTTGTTTTATATTAAAATCAGTTGTTTTTTAACTCAATGATTTTCTTCCTAATGGCATATTCATCTAAACCTGCAAATGATATGTCAGCTCTTGGGGTTAAGAAGTTCCCTGTTATAGGAGGGGGAACAGCATGATACCCATCTGCTTTGGAAAGCATATCATTAACTGGTGTGGACTCTTCATCACTAGATCTGACATCAAAAACAACTCTAAACTAATCACACACAACTATCAGTTTTAAGAATTGTTACTCCATTTCAATAAATTGTGTGTCATAATCCTAAACGATTTATCTTAGCACTCATTTGACTGTTTGAGTAATTCTCTAAATTCTTGGTATGATTCTTCCCATTTTTTCCTATCTTTAGTTTTTCAAATCACTATTTCCTAACAACCTCTTCTAAATCTAAGATTAAGTTGTTTAAATTTTATTTCTTTGCATTTAAGCTCATAGTTTTGAAACTTATATTTTTCACCCCAAGCCAGTTCATTCTTTTTATGTACAAGAATCTTAGATTCTAGTGACTCTAAAGCTAACTCATAACCCTGAATTTCTAATCTGGCTTGCTAAGCTTTATCCTCTTTCACTATCAAAATTCTTTTGAGAGAGTTTAAATATCACAAGACATTGTTTAAAACAGTTTTGTACCTCATTGTTAGAAGAACTTGATGAGCTTGAAGAAGAGATTGCCATTAAAGCATAGTTGACTGGTTCTATTTCAAAATCATTGCTCCAGTCATAGCCTCCTAACCATCTAGAGCCACCAGTGCCTGTGATGAAGATTCATTTGTTGGTGCAATTGCTCTGCCATGCACCATAAATCTTCTCCTTTGATTCCTTCCAAATCTGCATTCCCTAGCAAAATGCCCTTTTCTGTGACAGTTGTAGCACTCAATTTTTGATTTATCAAGTGAAACAGGTCGTTTTTCCTTGAAATCCATGTTCCTTCCTGTCCTCTGAATGAACTTCTTTACTCTGACAGTCAACATAGCCACCTGCCATCGAAGATCCAATTCCTCCAAGTCATCTCTATCAATCTGCTGAAAAATCTCATTCTTAAGTTGAGGACTGGTTGTTGGTTGTGCAAAGAAAGAGTAAGCTACATCATGAGCACATGGAGTAGATGGAACTTGACTAGTTCCTCCAGCAGTACTAACCCCAAAATCTCCACTGGCAGTACTAACTTCATTAGTACTGCTAGTGTTCTCAGAAGAAAGAAATGCCAAGTTCTGAGAAGTAGGAGTGGAACTTGAAGACCTTTTCATCCATCTTCATAAGACCCTAAGAAGATTGTTTGTAGAGGTCTATCAATAACAATCACATCAATGTCTGGCTTATTTCTCATGATTAGAGCAATTTGATTTTCATAATAGGAGAAGACTTCTTAAAAAAACTTCTGGTTGATATCTTCCTTTGACATTGGAGCACCATGAACTCCCTTGACTAAGTTTTTGGAACTAAATCATAAGCCTTTATCCAGACTTTCATTTGATGCAGTAGAAAAATTTTCAAACTGATGTTTTAGAACATTTTTTTGCATCTTATTGGATTCTTCATTACCTCCAAACCTTGATTTGATTGCTTCCCAAAGTGATTTAGCATCTGTAACATTGTGAAACTATAGAGGAGTGTATTCAATCAGGTATTTCTAAAAGCAAAGATGCACTTAACTCCTTTCCTGATTCCTTTTAGTACCAGTTGTTTTGTCAGTCTTAGGGCCAGGAGGAGCAAGATGTTTCTCCATTTTGGGTGTAGCTCTTCTTCTAGATCTCCATTACAAATAAACATCCCATAGGTTATGGTCTGTGTGACAGATATATTATCGCATTCTCATGCTCTAAATATCATATTCACCCTTCCTGATGATAGGAATCTTCATTGCTGTGATAGTGGGTGGAGGAATGTCTTGATCTGCCATCTTGCAATTGAGTCCTTTTTATTCAGAGTTTTCACACAAGCTCTGATACCACTTGTTGGATCGTTTTACTGAATAGATCTTAACCTTCAGCTTGCAAAGAGTTTGCTCTTTTAGATAATTCTAAAAGCAACATTATGAAACACTAATAAACACTATTGAATTATGCGGAATCTAATCATAAATGCTAAGAAGAACAATATTAATATCAACAAAAAGACTTTATATAAAACCTGAATCTGCCTAGTTACAGATACCAAACTATGATTACTATTTTCGATCTCTATTGATCTGTATAGAACTATATCTACTAACTATGCCTAGGGTTCCCTTTTAGAGACAAGGAAACCCTAAATGAGGCTTACAAAACTCTTATAAAAGATCATGCATATCCTTTTCCTAAGATATCTCAGCATATCTCATAAACGGTACTAACTACTTTATACTAACGGTACTAACTATCTGATCAGTACTAACTATTTTGTACTGTCAGTACAAGTTACAACTAGCGGTACTAAGTAATATAACTAGCGGTACTAAGTCAGGAATGCATAATTCCCATCACTATGGAGGAATATATCAGACTTCAAGAGGAGAAGTCTCTAAGTCAGGGTGAGACGTTTAATTGGCAAACTGCCACGTACGGTAAGATGGAATATTATGAAGACGAGGATGATTGCTTTACAAACTTCGAATCCGAATTCCCAGCTATAGTCCTTGATGATACATCTAGAGAAGCGCTCTCTTGGGAACCCACGGTAAGTCCTCTTAACGACAATGAAATTGACTTTAGAATATCGTTTGACAATCCGACGATGAAGATTTACAACGGTACTTTTAAGACGAAATAAATTTTCCTATAAAATAAATTCCCTGTCAACGATTTGAAAACGGATCTAAAAAATGCAATGATAAAAGTCAATATCCTTTGTTTTTTGACACCCAGCCTTAGTTCAGTTATTCTAATGATTTTAAACTTCTTTAAAGATTTTGAGAAATGAAAATTTTTAGCCATTGTTTTAACAAAGATGCTCTAAACGTTCTAAATAATTTCTTAACTAAACCTACTGAAAGTCCTCAACATATCGATAAATTTAATTTAAAAAATGAAACATCATTGTCCGAATGTGATGAAAAGGAACAAAACATTTTATACTTTAATGATTTATTTCCTTTTAATGTGATTTATCCCGATGATCTAAAATCGGATACGGACAATGATAATGATATAATCGATATTGAGCAACCTTCGGGGGATATGTTTGTCATACCATTACCTAATGTAATAAATGTTGATACACAAGGGTCAAATAATCTTTTGGAAACAAGTCATGATACATCTAATAAATTTTTCAAAACTGAAACTTTTATCAAAAATCTAAATGTTAATATCATGACCTGTAATTATCTTAACAAAGGGATGCCATTCATTTTTCTAATTAAGAATTTCTATGTGCCATTTGGCATCCCGTTTGACCCCAAGTTGTTTTATAAGGATGGGATTAAATAGAAGGAAAAAAGGTCAAACTTAAAGACCAGCTGAAACAAAAGTGCTTCCCGGGAGACAACCCGGTCATTTTAATTGTTTGTCGCATTTAATTGTTTGAATCTTAATTATCTGCACGAGTATGTCTTCCCAGACATTACATACGGTGTATCGAACCCCTCTGGATACGGCGTATGTATGTCTGGACGTTATCAGTTTTAAAACTTAATTATTTAATTTCCAGTAATTTAATTGTTTCTACAGGAACAATACAGCGTATCCTAGGGTTTAGGATACGGCGTATTGACCCCTGTACAGTTGTGTGTTTAATTGTTTTCTTGTACCATTGTAGCGAGATAGAATTTGCACTTGTCTTCTAACCATTTACAGGACTTTGCTAAAACTATGATATGGTATATGCTGAAAAAGACTTGTGTTAGACTCATCCGGGCATTCTGAAGCCCTAGTCAACACACTTTTTGCTCAAGAACTCATCATGGAGAATTATCACAAGCAAAACATCAGGGAGTTTTCTGTTCTAATTCTATTTTCACTTATTATCTAATTGTTTTATCTATACAACGAGGACGTTGTGTAATTTAAGTGGGGGTGGAGAATTAGATAGTACTTGTCTTCTTTTTTACAAAATAACATGCAAAGTTGTTGGGAAATATATTTTGAGTTGATAAGACAAAACAATGAATGAAAAGGAAACAAGAGGGACTTAAATGACAATTCAAGAATTCTACAAGCTGGTGGAGGATATTCTAAAAAAGATAAAAGATTCCAAACGATATGATTCTTGAAGATAAAGATAAAGTTTATTAAAGAATTAAAAAATTTAGTTTCCTTATACAATTATGTTTTCCCTTGTAAATCTAGATGGACTCTACCATATAAAGAGATCCCTAGATATAGTTTTGTATGAGTCAAGATGTAAACATCTAGAAAAGTGTGTGTGTGTTCTAGGCGTCAAGTCTTATTGTAGACGCCTAGGGTTTAGTTTGTTTTAGCCTCAAGGATCTTTGATTCCTTGTTATTGTTTAGATAACACGTTCTACCATTGATCAAGGTAGAATTGGGGCTTGTAGTAGTCATTGTATAAAGATGATGATAAAACCTTGTTAGGCAATAATAAAGAATGTTCTTAATGTTTATTCCGATGTGCATTCTATTGTTCTTTGTTATTGTTCATCCTAGATTAAAGTTCTAATCAAACTGAGCTTAAACGATCGTATAGTTTCCACAATTAGTATCAGAGCCATAAGGCTCTTGATCTAGGTTTTACAAGGTTTTTACAATCGAATTTAATGAAAGAAAATCGAGTTTTGATCAAATTCGGTAATGGTTATGGTTTTCGGTAATCTGTTCATGATCAAATTGAGTGAAATTAGGGTTTGCTGTCATTTTTATTGTTACTGCTGTTATAATGTTACAAGATTCAAGGAATGTTTGTACTATACGTTCAAGATGTTCAAAGCAGCAGTCGTGACAAGGTTTTGAATGACACCAAGAAGAAGCGATAGCAGCACAAGCAGATTTCGTTATATTTTCTTTGGGATTTGCTGAAAGATTGAGTCTCAATAGCAGGTTCTGATGGGTTTTAGGCATAAAAGGTTTCAACTGTTGGTTTCGTATATAAAGGTGAAAGAAAACTGAGTCAACCCAGTTGTGTTTAAATGATGAACATAACCAAAGCATCAACAACCTTCAACAGCAACGAATCCAAACTAAACCTAACCCACACACCATCATAATCTCACTGCTATAATCATCTTTTTCATCAAGACTCATAATCGAAAAAGAAAACCGAGTCAACTCGGTTATAACCGAGTTAACTCGGCTCTGGTTGAACTCAGGAACAAACCGCAACCAATCAACATCAACAACATCACTCAACAATCAACAAATCCACTATTCTATACCTATACCCATCCTTCAACTACAAATCTCATCTCCACAAGCATAACGACTTGAACCAATAACGAAAACAAGTCAAGATCTCAGTTTGTTGTTCGTTGTTATTTAAAGATCTTTAAAGACCTTGAAAGTTAGAACATAATACATCATCGATCTTTGTGAAGGAAAACTCCTTTGTCAATATTCGACAATCATTAAGAACAAACAAGAACAAGACTGTTATTGTCCTTCTTTGTTTCATTTATGAAAAGATAAAACAATCAATACAACCTACCTGAGACCATTATTCAAATGATCTTAAAGCCAATAGTTACGTGGGTTTTCTCTCGTGGGTCTGTATGAACAAGATGTGTTTCAATTTATGAACACATTAGTGCTGCTGTTAGTATTTGGTTTTTATACTGTTACAAGGTACGATACTGTTCACATATTCTTAGTACTGTTTGGATTCGAGTTTCTACTGCTTGTTATTGGTAAATGCTCATTAGTGACAACTTAGCAACGAAATTAGTGACATAATAAGTGTCACAAAAGGATATGGGAGGAAGGAGCAAACTGAATAGTGTCAGATTTGCAACAGTTTAGCAACAAATAATGTGTCGCTAACAGCCTTGGGAGGAAGGAGATCACATATTAGCGACGGGTTAGTAACGATTTTGTGACAGATAATGTGTTGCTAAAAGCATAGGAAGAAGGAATGAGTTAGTACTGTTGCCTTTCAATATTAGTACTGCTTTTGAAATGTTAAAGCTATTCGTTAATGATTGGGCTTTATTGCTATTGGGCCATGGGATTTTATTGGTGTTGTTCGTATAATGGTACTACATGTTCGTGGGCTCAAAGGTAATGTTTGAACAAGGTATGATACTTTAAGATAATTATAACTGCTAGCCTTGTGATTACTACTGCTCTTGGAATCAAAGGCAGTGAGTGTACTTAGTACTGTTTGTTTGAACTTAGTACTGTTAGAAGGAAATTATTTGTACTACTTGCTTCGTCCGAGAAATTTTTAATACTGCCAGTATCGTCCGAGAAAAGCAGTTAATACTGTTAGTTGTATCTGATATCATGTGACAAAGCATGTTTTTGAATCTCGAACAGAAAGGATAACACACACAGAAGAGTATGGTTTTGGATTTGTTACACACACAGGTTCAAGAGGTATTTGAGACAGATTTAAATGTGCTTAAAAGTTTTAAAAGGCTCATATTTCTTTGAATTAATTGGTTACGAAGAAGATTGTTTATCACTTATTTGAAGTTGAAGTGGAGTTTCACAGGTTTGTGTTCTTATCATATCTTAAATGGCTTACAACATTTGGAGGTAACTTGTTTGTGTTTTCAATGTTATGACGAAGACTTGACAAATCTAGCAAAGGTATGTGATCTAACTTATGGTGCTCAATGCTCACATTTGCTATCACTTTGGTTTGGTGTCTCATAGAAGATAAGGATAATTGTCAAGAGATTGCGGTCTCCTTAAACATTGGTTTTGGGTATACGTTCAAAGTCACGTGGATAGTACAAGATATAAGACACAAGTTTGAGTTGTTCTACTTCAGCATCAAGTTCGTTATACTTAATTTTCTTCATTAGTGATCATTACATAGAGCCTACAGAATTGAAGATTCAAGAAATAGTTAACATATGGGTTTTAGGGGAAGCTTAATGTTAAAAGGTTTAACCATTTATATGCTACATCAAGGTGAAGGTTTTTACTACTACTAGCCTTTTTTACTACTACTAGTGTAAGTTTCTACTGCTCAAGTTCATTTTTCTTAAGGTGCGTAATGGAGGGCAATTTGGGTCATTGGAATACTTGGATTAGAAGTGTAATATTGGTTTGTAGTTGTGAAGATCAAAGTTGCATACTTTAGTCTCCTATTTGATATTGATAAAAAGGGGAAGAAGATTTGATGATTTGCAACTTGTAAGGTCCTTGGTAGCTTAAGGGGAAGTTTTCATTCGTGTATTAACTTCAGGGGAAGTTTATGCTTATTTGGTTTTGTCATTATCAACTAGGGGAAGATTGTTGGGAATTATATTTGAGTTGATAAGACAAAACAAGAATGAAACAAGATGGAAACAAAAGGACCGAAGTCGTCATTGTGGGATTCTACAAGATGCAGAAGAAAATAAAGATTTGGTCAAAAAGAGATAAAGATGAAGAGATAAAGATGAATATTTAATTGATTTACTCATTAATATCTTTTAATAGTTTTCATGTAAAGCCTTGACTCCTTATGCTATAAAAGGAGGTCCAGGCATATTGTTTTAAGCATCCAGAAAAGTGTGTGTTCATCATATGAGAGTCGACTAGATACAAAAGTGTGTGTGTACATGTTTGTATAATTAATGTAGACATCTAGAGTTTAGCCTCAAGGATCTTTATCCCTGTTACTAGTTAGAGTAACTGATCTATTCTGATCAAATAGTATTTGGGGATGTGTTGATTAATAAAGAAAAACATTGAACTAACTTTGATTTGTGTTTATTATTTTCGCTGTGCAATTTATATCATTGTTACTATATTATCCTAGATGAGGTCTAAACAACCTCGAGCTTAAACGATCAAAGAACCTATCATGTGTTTTAGGTTTCCACATGTACAAGCTGAAGAAGGCTCTTTACGAGTTAAAGCAGGCTCCACAGGCATGATATGATTTGTTATCATCATTTCTACTCTCCCAAAAGTTCTCCAAAGGCACGGTTGATCCTACATTATTCACTTGGAAAGAAGAAAAAGACATCTTACTGGTACAAATCTATATAGATGATATATTATTTGCTTCTACTGATCCCTCACTCTGTGAAACATTTTTTGAAATAATGTGTTCAAAATTTAAGATGTCGATGATGGGCAAAATGTCTTTCTTTCTAGGACTTCAGATTTCTTAAAGTCCTAGAGGCATCTTTCTCAACCAATCCAAATACACTCTTGAGATAATTAAAAAGTATGGTATGGAAACCAGTGACTCAGTGGATACTCCCATGGTGGAGAAATCCAAACTAGATGAAGATCCACAAGGGAAAGCAGTTGATCCTACATGTTATCGTGGAATGATAGGCTCCCTAATGTATCTGACATCCAATAGACCAGACCTTGTATTTACTGTTTGCATGTGTGCCCAGTATCAGGATTAGCCTACCAAGAAGCACTTACATGCAGTTAAACAAATCTTTCGATACCTACGAGGAACCATTAATATGGGTCTGTGGTACTCAAAGGATTCCTGTATTGCACTAATAGCTTTTGCAGTTGCTGATCATGCTGGTTGCCAAGATACCAGAAAAAGTACACCTAGAAGTATGCAACTCTTGGGTGACATATTAGTTAGTTGGTCGTCTAAGAAATAGAAGAGCACCGCCATATCAAGTACAGAAGCTGAATACATTACCTTATCTGGATGTTGTGCTCAAATTCTTTGGACGAGATCATGTTGATCCCAATGAATAGATCTTTAACTCCTTAGTTTGTAAGGTTTAGTACCCTTGGATAAATCCAAAAATACTAAGAATGAAACTTTGATTGAATGATATAAACTATGCGGAATCTAGTTTATATCACTAAGAAGTATTCTCAATGAAACAGTAAAGTATGTTTTAAAACAAATATATAATCAACACATCAAGATTCAATATATATTAATACGATCACTCTGACTTAGTGATAGGGTTTACAACCTTGAAGCTATGACCTCTATGGAAAACAGAGATGAAAAACTGATATCTTTCTATACCCTAGGATCCCCTTTTATACACCATGGAGTCCTACAAGGCTTACAATACATTCCTAACTTATCATGATCTTTTCTATAAATAAACGTAATCTCTTAATCAAATAAGTTATACATATCTTTTACAAAAATAACTTAATGCTTATCTTCAATCAATCTTTATATCTTTGATCCGTCTTTATCCTCTTGACAGCAGTAAGTCTTCTAGCAGTTGTAATTCAGCAGCAGTTGTATCTTTATAACCAGCAGCACAAACTGAGCATAAGAAGTAGTAAGTACTAGCAGTACTAACTTTACGCTAACAATTGTAACTTTACTCTAGCAGCACTAAGTTATACTAACAGTACTAAGTTACACTAGCAGTAGTAACTTTTGTACTAACAGTACTAACCACTTAGCATACTTTCAGTCTTCAACTCTGAGCAGTCTTAACTTCTACTGACAGTAGTAACTCAATACTAACAGTACTAAATTATAATAACAGCAGTAACTAGCAGTGGTAACTTTATACTACCAGTACTAACTACTTAGCATAATTTCCATTATGTACCTGAGCAGTAGTAAGAATCCTTGAAGTCTTTTAAGTCCCAACAATCCTCCCCTAAACTTGATGTTCATCTTCTGAATCTTCAAGTTTCTTTATTAAAAGTCTTCATCATACTCAGGAGGATACATTCAAACCTTTTATTGACCACTTTGCTGTTTTACCATAAGCTTGAGCAGTTGATAGCACATCTCATTCCAATGATCAGGTGGTTGAGCTATACTTCGTTAGAACAGAATATCAGCTGGCAGATATCTTTACCAAGGCATTGAGATGAGAAAGACTTATATTTCTTATCAACAAGCTTGGAATGAGAAGTATGTCTCTTGAAACGCTGAAAAGGCTGGCAGAAGGAGAAGAAGAGTGATGGTGGCACATCTTCTTGTATCCTATGTAAATATATAAAATCATAAAAACACAAAAAGATTTTCTATTTTTTTAGAATAGATTTTTATGAAAAAGATAATACAAAATATAAAACCCATAAAAAGAAAATAGAAAATTAAACAAAAATCAGAAAATACAAAAATATATTTTTCATGACATGTCTTCTGAAAATCGATAATATTTACGGCTTTAAAAATGTCATTCAATAATGATACGAAGCTGTAAATAAAGTTTGAGCAGAAGTTCTAAATATTTTCAAAACATGTCATTGGTTTGCTATTATTTCAGATAGCAACCTGGTCTTCATTTTAAAGACAAGTATTTCGCCAAAAAGAAAACTTGACCTCACAACGGGAATTAAATTTCTCGGGTATGAATTACTTAATATATTCATACAAAGACTTGTGTATACTTTGCTACACAACCCGTGCTTTCTTTCAAATAACACGTCAGTGCATTTATTTTTGAAAAATAAGATAAATCTTATTTTTGGTGTAAAAGGTGTTGTATTTCAAAACATATCACTCATCTTAGTTTCTGATCAGAAAAAGATTTTCAAAGAATTTGTTATCACTCAAACAATGTCTACAACTTTTTAAATAGAAAAAGAGACATTATTTGAGAGGGAGAAATGTTCAAATTCTTTCAAAATGATATTTCAAAAGTCATCAAGAAATGAACAAGGAAATGTTTTGAATATTAACGGATCATGAATTAAAGGGGAGTTAATTTAGTTTAACTCAAATAGACTTAAGTTGTTATTTGGTTCAAACTTTAGGGACTAATATTGTCATTTCTAAAATAATAAGACTCAGTAATAAGTTTAAATAGAAATAGAAAGACATAAAAAGAACAAGGACCATTCCTGCCATGTTTAGAACTTAACCGGTTTTATATTTCTTGTGCACATTTCGCACGCACACACAAAAATATACAAAAACAAACACACCCTCTATCTCTCTCGTCATAAATCGCACGCTTCATATCTAAAATCTTAAGTCATTTCTTAGCATCAAGGTACACAAGTAACATGTTTCTAAACCCTTTAACATCACTTTGGTAAAAGGAATTAGATTAATACTCTATTTGCACTTAGAAAACCTTTAAAATTGGATTAGGGTTCATGAAAATTAAAAGTAGGTGTTAGTCCAAATTAGGTTAGGGGTTTTTCTTGTTAGGATGTCAAGAATACTCGCTTGAAATAGTTTTTGATAATTCTAACTTGTTTGTGAGATATGACGACTCTTGTGATCAAGAATCGTGCGAAACATGCCATTGTGTGTAATTGTTTGTGGGTTTGTGTTAACTAGCATGCTAAAGAGATTCTAGTGCCTTTGTTATGTGATTGAGCATCTAGGAATTCTTTTTAGTTAATAATGAATGATTATTGTGTGCAAAATATGTAAGAATGTGGCATAGAGTTGTCGCATTTGTGGTTAAGTGGAATGGACATGTCCCTTAGGTCTTTTGATATGCTTATAATGTTCTCTAGTTTGATCAGATTTAGTTTGATTAGATTTAGCCTTTTCCAAGTTAAGAACCTGTTTTTGCAATTTGGTACATAAAACCATCAAATCATTAAGTTGCATGCTATCCTCACCACTGGGTAGTAGATCATTGGAAGGTGTAGGTACACTTTCCTCATGCTCTGTCTCATCATGAGCAACTTTTGCTTCCTTCCTCTGTTTCCTCTTGGACTTTTGTTTCTTCTTGGGTGGAGAGGATGTAGATGGTTGATCAACAATGGGTATTTGATTGGAATCAGTTGGATGGTCTGAATCCTCACCCACTTCTTCAGAAGCTTGAACCATCATAGTATCAAATAAAGGTGTTATCCTCCCAGAAAAATCTTTTCCTTCTCTCTTCATGTTAGCAAAAATTTTCTTTGTGTGAGAGGGATTAACATAAATCTTCTTGTGATGTGACATGTATCCAAGCTGTTGATTAATGAAAACTTGTAGAAATTGTGGATACATCAGAAATTTAACCCCTCCATCTAAGTGTTTCACCATAGCATCAAAGATGTACTTAGACAGATTAAATTTCTGGTTTGTTGCCAAGCATATAATCAAGGAAGCCATTGTACTACTAAATTCATTCCATGTAGTGGATTTAGCACTAAGGCATTGTGTAATAGTGCGAATTAAGAACTTCCACTATGGAGAAAAGAAAGCTTTAGAGACGGTTTTTCATACCCCATTCGTGCTAGTTCTTCAAAAATAGTAGTAGATGACAAGCAATCAGTACCTCCTGCATCTTCCAAGTGAAGATCACTCCTAATGCTTGTCTCCGTGATGATCAGCTTATTTTTATCAATTAAGGCTTGTATCTGACGTACATCATTAACCGTCTTGACCTTTGCTGTTGCCAACAAAAAAAACTTGTTATATACAAGAGTGTAGATAGTTGGATTGCAGTTATTTTTTTTTTTTTTTTTTTTTAAGCATAATGAACAAAACTTGCTTTCAGAAAATCAATAATATCTACAAACCCATCACTTTCTCTAGGTTTTTCCAAGAACGCGACCACATTGTGCGTTTCAACAAACTTAGGGCTCGACATAATGATGATTTTGATGATCAAAGATGAAAATTGAGTTAGGGTTTATGGTTAGGAATGTTTGAATGATTGAAATCGAATAAATAATCGAATGTAAAACTTATGAAGTATTTTTAGAATCACCATCAGCAACAAGAAACTTGAACTGGCAGCACTTAATTGATGCCTAACTGCATTAAACTTAAACGGCAGCAGTAAGTTTAAACTGTCGCATAAACTAATAGGGCAGCATTATATTTTTAAGAATAAACAGCATTAACTTAAGCTTAGCAGCATTAAGTTGAAGTTGAGCAACATTAATTTAATACACATGTAATTACCCAAATTTCATTCCAAAAGGTAATTTTCATCATCAAATTTGATTCTCACAAGCTCTCTTTCAGTTTTTATGCTCATAACATCTCTCAATTCTTTTTGCTCACATAATCACTCATTTTTGTTTTTATGCACACATCTCTCTTTCTATTTTTAAGCTCACTTAATCTCTTATTTCTTTTGGCTCACCCAAACACTCTTTCTGTTTTTATATCACAAATATCTTTATTTTTTTGAGCTCACAAATGCAGACAATTTTGTACAATGTGTCATCAATTCCATAAGTTGCATACTGTCCTCCCCACTTCTAAATGTGTTAACTTTTGAGAAAGATGGATCATTGAAATGCGGTGTTGTTGGATCAAACTTGTTTTGAGAATTACTTTCCCAATATGGTATCTTGGCACCTGGGACCACTACCCTGAACAATTCCCTCTAAGAACTTGGTCATTAAGTGTTGCCATGGATTGGGTCTATAATTTATAGTTATACCGCTGTTTCTCCGCTTTGCACTGAGCTCTCGGAGCGGGTCTATATGCCGTATATGACCTAGCTCGTTTTTAGTTGAATAACAGGTGACCTAGTGTCGGCGGGTCAGAGTAGTAGTTTCCGAAGTTTCGGCAAGCCACTTTTCCATATTTTTTCTTGTCTCATATATCGTACCTTTGGGACAGAATTCAATCTCACTCAATCTGGTGGTGAGGGGACCCAATGTCTGAGGTTTTTCTTTGTTTGGGTCCCGGTACCTCTTTTGATTTGCACTAGGTTTGTTTACACTTCACTCAAATCGGTGATTGATGTCTTCACATGGCTTTGCATAATTTTTTTGTCGGCCATATGTATACAGATTCACTCAACCTTGATAGGTTATTACCAGAATCTTAACTTGGGGATGATAATTCTAATATAGGTTGTCTAAAACCTAAATGGTCACACGCAATGGCGTGGACTTGGTGCTATATTTTGCAGTTTGGCGATTGTTGGGTGTATCACAACTGTCAGGTTGCCCGCCTCAGCCCTAGCTGCTCTCGCCCGCTCGCCCCCCCGTCTCCCGGGATTTGTAGGTGATGGTTGGGTATTAGGTCTTTATTGGCAAAATTCTTAACATTTACCTTAGCTGGTTTTAACTCCGTCTTCTATAATTATACAACAACATGCCTTATCATCAAAACACACTAGGAATAGAACTAGATAGAATTGATGAATCTCGAGGATCCATATTTATGCATATCCTTGATTAAAAGTTATGACTGTTAAGGCTCAGAGATTGGAGTAATCCAATGCTAGCAATTAGAAAGTTTTAAACAGCTAGGCATCAAACGCTTTTGTGAGAAGATCTGAAACATTTTGGTCTGTGTGAATGTTGATCACTTGAATCAGCTTCTTCTCATAAGAATCTCTGATGAAATGGTGCCTTATCTCTATGTGCTTGGTTTTAGAGTGAAACACTAGATTCTTCACAATACAAATTATACTTTCATTATCAATGTAGTTCATGAAATTGAATCCATAGTCAAGTATTCATCGAACATTGGTTGGAATAAAATCTCCAGTTCTTTATTTGTGGGGGGTACATAAGGTGCTGCAGGAACCGGATTAGGTACGAGCCCTGAAATTATCTGTCCAGGCGTCAGAAAAGTAGGAGCGGGTCCTGTACTGAGTTTCACAGGAGCCATTGGCTCAGACATCTCATCGAATTGAACGTGAATAGTTTCCATAATTCTTCAAGTTCTATTGTTGTAGATTCTGTAACCCTTCCTGCTTGGTGCATAACCAACGAAAATTCCAATATCAGTTGTTGGTTGTAATTTTCCAAGATCCTCGCTGTCACTAGTATGGTAACAAAGTGCACCAAAGACTCAGAAAAAGGTAAGATCAGGCTTCTTATCATGCACCAGCTCATATGGGGTTTTGTTATGACGAGTGTGAATGAGGGATCGATTTTGGGTGTAACAAGCGGTAGCAACAGCTTCTGCCCATAGAAACATCAGAGCCTTGGAAAATATCAGCATTGTCCTAGCAGCCTCCACAAGGGTACATTTCCGTCTTTCGACAACACCATTCTGCTGTGGAGTCCTAGGAACTAATTTTTGGTGAAAAATTCTGACACGTTCATAATATTCAGTCAGAACTTGATTAACAAATTCTATGCTATTATCGGTACGGATGTATCTGACAGTTTTGTTGAGACCGATTTGTATTTGCTTCAGAAATTTGATGACGACCTCTAGGGTTTCATCTTTCGATTTCAAAAACTTAACCCAAGTAAACCTCGAATAGTCATCTACGATGACTAAGCTGTATTTCTTCCCATTAATTGTTTGCACTCACATAGGTCCACATAAATCCACATGAAGGGTATTAAGAACTTCCAAGTTGGTGTTTTCAGCTTTGGGTGTGTGGGTATGCTTTTTGCTCTTCCCTAGTTGGCATGCGGAGCAAAGATGATCTTTATCAAACTTCAATCTAGGTAAACCTCTTACTAAATCATTTCTGGCAAGGTCATTGATGGTACCGAAGTTCACGTGGTTCAACCCTCGATGCCATAACCATGATTTGTTCTTGGAGGCTTTGGACAACAAGTAGATTGGGGAGGACTTCATCATGTCTTCAATCGAGATAGTGTACAAATTAGAGCCACGAGAACCTTTGATTAATTCAACACCATCAGTATCGCAAACATAACATGAGTGCTTTTTGAATGCTACTTCGAGATCAGAGTCACAAAATTGTTCGATAGAAAACAGATTATGTCACAGTCCTTCCACATAGTATACCTTAGAGATCACACAGTCACCAATCATGTAATCTCCATAACCCATGTAGCACCAAAGTGGTCATTCCCGAATCCAACTGTCCCGGTGAACTTTTTCACGAAATTCTTGAGCCGTGAGTGATCCCCCATCATATGTTTTGAGCAGCCTGAATCCAAATACCAATGGACGATCTGTACGACCTGCATTTGAAAACAGACAAAGATAGAGAGTTTGAAAAATTGGATATCCAATTTTGGTTGGGGTCTAATTGGTTTGCATAAGCAATTGCCTTATTCTCAGGTGGAGTAGGAATGCTACCGGGAACTTCTTGGTATGGTTGGTTATTACGTTGGTATCTAGTTAATGGTTTTTGGAATCTGTGACTTAATTTCCTAGTTATCACAGTTTTACTAGTACTAACGTTTTCCATTTGCTTAACAAGCACAACTTTGGATTTAGTAAGCCTAGTTAAAGGGCACTGTACTCCTAAAGTGAATGTCCTTCCCGTGGGCATCCATTGATTACCTACTTTGGTAAGTATGTTGCCTGTTAGTTTCCAGACTTGCTTGACTTGCTTAGGTTTCCAGACTTGCTAAACTTTACACACAACATTTTTAACAGAAGGGGATGCATTCACAGAGTGCAAATAATTAACCACACACATATCATGATTTGTAGAAATTAAGTATTTGTTACATGTCTTGCAAACAGAATGATAATTCAAATTAATTATAGTACGCTTAGTGTTAGCCTCAAAATATTGAGTCGAACAATGGAAGTTCGTTCATAATTATATTAGGTCTCGGTCACTAAAATAATATACGTTGTAATAGGCTACACGGGTAAACGGGCTCTTAAATGTAATCTAACCGGTCATGTGTATCGGGCGAAAGCCCAAAGTAATCCCGAGCCCGGCCCGTAGAAATACCAAGGCATGAAAGCCTCTTGGTATTAAGTATAAATACCCCTCTCCAAGTATGGAGAGGGGGTTGGTTCTTGTTAATTCTCATTTGTAATTTGCAAGTAATCTTCCATCTTTTTCTTCTCTCTACCTTTCTCTCTCTAACTTCTCTCTACAATTCTTCCATTTTATCTTATCTTATTTTTCTTGTTTCCATAATGAAGTGTAAGTGATTTTGGGTTCCGACATTTGGTATCATTCGCCACGGGTGGGTTTAGTTTTTGTTAGTTGTAGTGGTTGTTTCGTATTTGTATTTTTTTGTTTGTTTAGTGGTTTCGTTTTTTTTTTAGCAAAGTAGTTCGATTTGTTTGTTTGTAGTTTTTGTTGTTTCGTGAAAGTAGTGCTTATTTTGTGAAAGTAGTGCTTATTTTGTTTGCGTGGCTAAGAAAAACGCAAGGACGAAAAGTGCTTTTAGTGGAAAACGGAACAATCGAACGAGTGGAAAACGGGATCATCGAACGAGACGATCGAACGAGTCCATCGAACGAGCAACTTCTTGCAAGGATCGAACGAGTGGTTTTTTCTGTTTTGATCGAACGAGCAACTTATTCATAGGATCGAACGAGTGCTCTTCTTTGTTTGATCGAACGAGTTTCATTTTTGTTTGATCGAACGAGCGACTTCAACAAGGTTCGAACGAGTTTGGTTCGAACTAGCGACGATCGAACGAGTAGTGTGTTTGGTTCGAACTATGACAATCGAACAAGCATACTCGAACTAGCGAAGATCGAACGAGCGACGATTAGTTTTTTTTCTTGATTTTGTAAAATCCCGTGAAAGATACGATTCGAACTCGGTTTAAATCTAAGATTTGTAAAATCCCGTGAACGATAATTGATTTCAATCCACAACAACAATCACTTTACCTACTTAAGATCCGATATCCATTCACAACATCACAATGTCAAATTCCCGAATAAGCATGAACCGAATTAGGTACTTAAATATGACAACCGAATACAAATTTTTTTTTAGAACACTTGTGTGAACGAAAAGGGTTTCAAGTAATAATGCCATAAGACTTATGATAATACCTAAGGTCCGCGTTTTAGCCGTTGAACTCTCAAATCGAAGAGAAAAAACGAGACTGATACACGATATAACCATCCTTTAGGCTGGGTTAAAATGATTTTTACGAGAAGCCGCAAAAAACGATCGTTTTCCATGATTTTATTGACCACTTTTTTCAGTTTTTTTTGGAATTTTCGCTGATTCCAAATCACATCATTCACGGTTTCTTCTTGATTTTGTAAAATCCCGTGAAAGATACGATTCTTTTCTCGGTTTTAATCAAAGACTTGTAAAATCCCGTGAAACATTAATGTACTTCAATCCACAACAACTACTCAACTTTTACCTGCTTAAGATCCTACAAAATCATTCTCACTTCATAATTCTTCAATCATTCATCATGACAACTCAAATTGCAACTTCCACAACTGACAGTCAAATGTTGCTGGGGCTAGGGAAACTGTAGGTAGTCCAGTAGTGCAACAGTCTGGGATACAATGCTTTAACTGCAAGGAATTTGGTCATTATGCTAAGGAATGCATAAAGCCAAAACGGGTTAGAGACTCCACGTATCACAAGGAAAAGATTTTTGCAAAGTTTAAACAGCTGAGAAAGTGCGTTGCAACATCAAGCAACAACTGACTGGCTAGACAACACGGATGATGAAATTATGAACAAGAGGTTGAAGCACATTACATATACAATTGCAAAGAATTCAAGAGGTTCCTAAGCATACTCAGTCACAGACTCTGAGTCCATTGGAACAGGTAACTACGATACTGATCATAATGTGTTTACCCAAAGAATTAACAACATTTTGAGACAATCTGAATCTATTAGTAACACATGTGTAGTGGAAACGGGTGATAGTAATGTCATTTCCTGATTCACGGATATGTGTGATAATGATATTCAGAATGACCAACATGATGTAGAATGTGATGATGAGCGTGTTGCACTTGCAAATTTAATTGCTAATTTAAAGCTTGATGTCGATGACAATAAAAAGATTCAAAAGCAATTAAAGAAAGCAAATGCAACATTGACTCAAGAGTTAACTGAGTGCAAATCTATTCTTGCGGAAACTAGTAGAACTCTAGGAGAATCTAATAGTATCCGGGATAGTTGCTTAGTTGCACTTCAAAACAAACAGACTGAGTTTGAGAGATACAAAGCCTTTAATGATCGTACAATTGACTATGACAAACTTGAACGTAAGTTAAATGACACTCTAGGACTATTAGCTCAAAAGGACATTGACATACAAGTAAGGTTATAAAATTTAAGGCCTATGAAAATTTCTGTTGTCCAGCAAAAAACACCATAATTAGTCAAACAGAGTCTTTTAACTAGGTCACATTACGAAGGTCTTGTCAAGGAGAAAACAAAGGTAATAACGGATTTGAAACTTAGGGAATACAAAGATATTGACAAAAAGATTTCAAAGGAACACCAAATAAAATTCTGAATGAAAATGTTAACTAACGAGGTCAATCAATCCAAACCATTCAATGTTAGCACCCAAAAGCTCCCTACATTAATTGGAAGAACCTACCTTTGCCAAACCAATGTAACCACAAAAAGGCTCAATATGATCAACAACAACTCATCACCCCGATTGTGAAGAGATTCTGAAAATCATGCTAGACGGAGTCCGATCTAAATGAATAAAGACTTAGTCAAACCATTTGACTACACACGAAGTTAACTAGTCCTTTATGAAATTTTTCAAACACCTCCAACCCAGCATATGAAATCATTCGACAGACAAAGAAATAAGAAGAAAAGTGGAGAAATCATTTGTAATAACAAAACCAAATGTTATCAAAAACATAGAATTTCTTACTCAGTAGTCTAAATCTTTAAGCAAAAGTATAGAGCAAGCATAAAATAGTCATACAAACACCATCAACCATCCTGAACGAACCGTCAATCAACATGGGTAAAACATTCGAAAACGACCATCATTTTCTTCGTACAAACCCCCAACTGCTCAGATATGGTGAAATCCTAGTTAGAAATGTTTTGAGATGCCCCTACCCATAAGGACTCAAGGATGATATTCCTCACGCTTTTATACATCAGAACATAAGAAAGAAATGCAAGATGCAGATTTAAAGTACGGTTGAAGTCCTCTTGAAGAAGACAAGATGAACTTGAATCTGATAAGGGCAGAATTTCCAACATGTAAGATATGCTTTGCAAGGGAATGAGTGTCTAAAAGATGTTATGTTTCTTATTTGCTAACTCATCTGATTTATGATGAGATCACATGAATTACAATGCTTGGATATCTTTCATAAAGTCATGGTAATGTGACTGTCTTGCACAAAGCTTTCTGCACAAAACTGATTTTGTAAGTAAACAATTTACACTGAGCTTTTACAGCGTTTTGCTAGATTAGAAAAACACTCAATTTCTCTGAAATCGCTTTACAAGAATGTCAAGTACAACTGAAAAATGACAAAGTTTGCAAAGAAAATGCGTCCAATGTATTTCGAAAAAGAACGAGGAACAATAATGTTGAAATACAAGATTTATAAAGCTCAACTGCAAGACTCAGAACATGCCAATAAGATGAGTTGAAAAAACTCGTTGCAAAATGCAAGGGAAAATCTGTAGACACTAAGTTTGATAAACCATCTGTTGTTCGACAACCAAATGCTCAAAGACTTCCAAAACCATCAGTTTTAGGAAAACCGGCTCCTTTTTCAAACTCTCTTGAGAGACAATATTTTGCAAAGAAAAAGTCGGTTTTAAAAACTAATGAGTCAGAGAGTTTATCAAAACCAGTCACTCTACAGAATTTACCTAAGACAGCAATGAAAGCTGTAAGAAACACAAATGTGATTAAACCAGGCATGTATCGCATTGCAAGTAGTACCACACAGACTAGAGCACCACAGTTGAATCAGACTTTTAGGAATACTAATCCTCGCGCTTCTACATTTACAGGAGTAGCTCACACAACTAATGTTAGCAGACCACAGCCTAGGAGCAATCAAATGAAAGATAAGGTCGTGCCATACACTAGTCATGCGAAGCTTAAGAAGACTGAAGTAGAAGAACACCCTAGGATTTCTAGTATTTCTAATAAAACAAAGTCTGTAACTGCGTGTAATGACAGTCTAAATTCCAGATCTTCGAATGCTAATGCTGTTTGTGCTACTTGTGGAAAATGTGTGTTTAATGCAAATCATGATTCTTGTGTAACAAAATTCCTGAATGAAGTCAACTCACGTGCTAAGGTTCCATCCAATAAGACAACGAACAGAAACAAACCCGTAGAACAAATAAGTTTTGCAAAGAAACCAGAAAGACAGATCCCAAAAAGACACATGTCTTCAATCAAAAAGACTTCCGTTGTTCATGAGAAAACAATGACTCCTAGATCTTGTCTTAGGTGGAAACCGACGGGTAAAATTTTCAAGACAGTTGGTCTTAGGTGGGTTCCAACTGGAAAGATATTCACTTCCAGCACAACCAAGGTTGACAGTGAACCCCAAAATGGTTCAAATGCAGATATCACTAACCAATATGAAAGCGCACAAACTCTTGATGTCAGTGCAGGTACTTCTAACTTAAGTGCAGGTACATCTTTCAATCCTAAAAAGGAAGGACTCCGAGTTTGGTTGCTGAAAAGACTGATATCTGAGAAACCAAGGCTTCAAGGAATTTTTCATCTGAGTGCATAAGCGATGATTCCTGTTTCACAATAGTTCAGGCCCGCTCCTCACACACACATCTACATTACAATGACTTCCATCATAAACAGTTCAGAACTCGGAATTCACGACCACGGCAATGAACTGTCAAGTTACCAAGCTGGTTCCAAAAGTTGTTACCTACAGCAACAAACAGATACATCACGACAAGAGTTTGGAATTACTATTTCACCATCACATAACAATGCAGTCAACCTGTAAATATTTTTTATATATAAAAAGAAAAAATAACAAAAATATAATAATTTCAAAATAAATACAAAATCAAAAAAAAATCAGACAGATGTTTCAAAAAATATTTCTTCTCGACATGTCCTCATGGAATCGAAAACATTTACGTACCTAGAAATTTTGATTAATATCGACATCGGGCGTGAAATGAAGTTCGAACAGAGTTTTTAAAAGTTTTTCAAAACATGTCATTTATAAGTTTTCTTAAATGGCAATGTGCAATATCATTACGTAACCCGGACTACAAATAAAGGAAAGTTAATCTATAAAGAATACTTATCCTAACAACGAAAATTCAACGTTTCTCGTCTTTAGCTGATCTTAACAAGACATTTAAAGTTTTAAGCTCAAGAAAAAGGATAGTGTACGCATAAGTGCGCTTACCCTTAGAGTCGGAAGAGAAGTCTTCATACATGATGTTTTTCAAAATGTTGAACACAATTTTTCAAGAATTTCTCATTATACGATTCCATAAATCTTTTTCAAATTGTGTATTCAACACTCCATCTTTCAAGGGGGAGTTTTTCGAAAAACAAAATTTAATGAGTTTGGATACATCATATCACGACCATTCTTATGTATTCAAACCATTCCCAAAAAGTCTCTTAATAACAACAAGATAATAATGACAATTAAATATAATGATAGTTATAAGATGACTAAGTGTTCAACCTTAATTTTATATCGATTTTACAACTTGGTATCATTTTTATTGGTGTCAAACATATGTAAAATTGAGGGGGAGCAAGTTTATGTTCCATGTAATTCATGCTAAGTAAAAGATTTCCCCATGGCCTTTTCAAGACAAATTTTAATCACACAGTATTTCAAAAACTAAGTGACTTAGAATTTAAAATAAGGGGAGAAATGTAATTAAAATGTGATCTAAAAGACTCAAAGTGCTATTCGAAAAAGGTTTTATGGTTACGATCTCATACCCTACAACATCTTATTTCACGACGATTATGAAGTCATAAGGTGGTAAGGTTAGGTATAAGTCCTACGATCCAACCAGAACCGGAGGGATCTACCCAAGGATACTCCATAGTTAGAAATAGCAGTCCTTAGGTATGATTGGAGATGAATGTGTATAAGGGAAGAATGCCGACTAAGATTGAGCTAACACTAGAACAATCACAACAAGGTGTTAGTAATGACGTCTTGGTAAGCATTGAAGGGGTTGAAGAATGAAAAAGAAATGTATGGATAAAGGGTCTAAAGAAAGCAGCCCTCCACACAACTTAGGCAGAAACCGGGTCAATACATATGCTGTCAGAATCACAATGTTGATTGCTGACATTGAAGACGACATCATGGACCCAGTGATGCAATGCACAACCCTTCCCAGCCATTCGGGTTTCTCTCAAAAGAAACTTGTCTCATTTGTCACGGAGATACACACGTTATCTATTGACATCTCACTCCGAGATTGTTGATATTGAATAGGTGGCAGTCTGCTCCAGCCTCCGATTACTAAAACCAAAAGTGCACAAATCGAGTCTAGAGCCAAGAAGAGATCAAATTATAAATCTCATTAGGACACAATGTCAAAATACACTTGTTGAACACCATAAAGTTCATAAGTTGTAACAAAGAGTCCTACGCATTATCCTTGAGATCTTGCCAGAACATCCGAGTGATACTTAAGTATTCACAGTGAAGATGGAAATCCTGCTTGAGCCAACATCAAACAAGCTCTTGGTAGGTGACTTGCAAGATTCTATATGAATCAAGCTTGTGATAACTGGATATCAATTTTGGTCCAGTAAATGAATTGACGACTTAATCAGAAAGATAGTAACTATCTGATTCACTCTTACCGTGTTGTCTGCTTTGAGACGTTCCGGTAATGAGAACTAGCAAGCATGGTGAATCTAATACATCTGTGTTAGAAGATCCTACGCTTTGAGCTGGAAACCCTGTCAAGGAGATTCTTTGAATCTACCTGATCACAGGTATAGTATTTATACTATAAAACGGGAAACCGGAGGTTAATGCAACCGAACTCAAGATGAATGACAAAGCCAAATTCATCTTTTATTGCTAATTGTATTATTTCAGGTTTAGACGACCGTGTTGCAGCCTCATTCCAGCGAAGTCAGATTCATAAACCACATGCTCATACTCAAGCTTTTAAAGTCAATCATTCAACGTCAAGATAGTTGATTCTAATCTTCCCCACCTTCAAAGAGCCTCAAAGTCAACTAAAGAATCGTATTTTGGGAAGATTGTTAGACTTATAATCATATATGTCAAACAAGAAT